>QRDG01000351.1:1022170-1123119 GCA_012064385.1 Puccinellia tenuiflora
CATACGGGATTAGCGGTATTGTGACGTTGCAATTATATAAGATTTACTCCCTCTGTTCTATAATATAAGATGTTTTAGATGTTTCACATGTTGTCTAGATTTGGACCAAAAGAATGAAAAGTGGGTGAACACATAAACTAAAACATGTCTAGATACATGTGGTACAAATGTGTTTTCCTTCCAAAAATCCTAAGGGCTCCTTTGATTCAAAGGAATAGTATAGGATTTTTTAAGGATTGAATCCTATAGTAAATTTTCCAATAGAGGTTGTTTGATTCATAGGATCATATCCCATAGGAATTAATCCCATAGGAAATTTTCCTATAGAACTAGTGCAAATCCTATAGGAAAAAAACATGAGGTCTAACCTCATGAAAATATTCCTTTACACAATCAAAGGAAGTGGCTCTTCCCATAGGATTCAAATGGACATGCCATCCCATTCCTACAAATTTCCTATTCCTATATTTTTCCTTTCCTATGTATCAAAGGAGCCCTAAAACATCTTATATTATGGAACGGAGGGAGTAACTAGCAATTCAGTTGTAAAGATTTTTCTTTTTCTTAACGTACGGTATTGTGTTGTTGTAACTATATAGGATTTTTCAGTTGTAAATGATTTTTTTTGGTTGCAAATAATATTGTGTCATATTTTTTTCCAATTTGAATTAGGGTTGCAAATATGGTTGCAACTAAGATTTTTTCGTATTTAAAATTATAAAATAAAATTATAAAAAAGTTAGTTGAAAAATTATTATGATACTAAAGGCGGAAAAACTTCAAATGAAGATACACGCCCACACCCAAATTTTAAAAGGAACCAACTCTAAATGTGATATACATCTGAAAAAACAAAAAGAAAATATAACAGACAAAGCAAGAAAAAACATATGATTGGAAAAAAGGGCATAGTCCTCGTGGGCAACACTAGCCCCACAAAAAAAAAAGTAGCCCAAATAGATGCAACCCATTTCGACCCACACATCCCGACAAAGAAAAACACGGAAAAAAAGCCAAGGCATGTACGAATCTTCGCACATCTCATTTAACTCAGTTAGCTGAGAGTTAGCAAATCTGTTAAATTTAGTTCAAATGCTACACGTTCACACTATGCCACACCCACCATCGGCATCTCCAACATGGGCCTACAACTCTTGAAGCAGTTATTCCATGAGTAGTTGGAGGTCCGAGGCTTATCTACGTAAAAATATACACTCCACCATTTTTAAACCAACACCTGAAATTTGTCTACTAGGGACTCTTTTATGCACCAAAAGTATGCAGCTACATTTTCACCGTAGTAGAATCCGCTACCTCTCACCATATTGTATCTCCAGCTGCGCTCCCTTAACCCTCTCTATCAGGTCAACGGAGGTTTGGACACAAAAATGACCCCAGTGACGCCCCTTCGGTCCGGACGAGCCGAAAAACTACCTGACAAGCACTTGTCCGTCCCCAACCTTGGGCTGGCTCACGAGTTTCGGATACACCCACCATGTAGAACTCCGACAGGCGGACACCATATGCTAGTGACTTGGGTAGTTTCCCCCGTCCGGACCTCCTCTTTCTCGTTTCGAATATTCCTCTCGATCTCCCCCACAGAATTATGTTATCACTACCTTGTTTCACCCGACCGTACCGGTAGCCATACTGCATGATCTGGACGATGAGAATTATTTTATTTTTGGTGATTCTTTACCGTGTTCTCCCTCATTTGGTGCTATACTTTCCTTCGATGATAAGAGAGGCATTGAGGGTTATTGGGGCTCAACTAGAGCCCTTGGATCAAAGGAGAGGAGGAGGATATACTGTAGAGACATTAGGAGGTCGACTATTTAACCATATCCCTGGCCGCCGCGCGCCACACACCATCCATCATCTAGCATCACCACCACATCAATGCTCTGCCGCCTTCATCTCTATAGCTCCAATAACACCACATCGTCCACGAGAGACAAAGAGAAGGCTTGGGACACACATGCCACGACATTGATCTTCATTAGCGTCATCGTTGTCTATATCATTGCCATTAATTCCTCCATCCATCTTACTGTCATACTAAACTCTAGTGTGGATTTATACGTGTGTAGTTTCATCCATCATCCTCTATTCATATTATCCTCATGATGTCTTGTGTCTCCATGTTCGAGTATTGTAGTTCAGGATACAGATGAATGTTGATATTTACCACTAATATACAAGGAAAAATGGTTATGATCAGTATAAAGTATGTTAATGTTCTTTATGATACTGTGTGAATGTTGACTGCATAATATTTTCCCGGTTATGAACGAAGCATGTCATATTCTGGGCGAGGGCATCGCCTCCATCTTCAACTTGGGTTTCCAACCATATAGGGGTTGTCCCTGAATCATATGTAATTCTGAACACTTATATGATCCGCCGAGCTCCGTGGCTTCCAATAAATTGCTGATGAAATTGATTTGTGAAATGCAACCGGGATTGACATCATGTATTGGAGGATTCAAACGGTGCAAGGCGCTTCCACATGGAAGTTGTGAGAATGGGAGATCAAATATGGGCGGTTCTTCAATCCTTGGATGCATTTTTTGGAGAAGGCAAATCAAGGTGTTCCTCTAGTGAGAGCTTGGTTCTTCAGATACTCCAACTCAACTTTTTTTTTCATGAATTTTTTCAGTTTAGATGTGTAATAATATCAAACAAATATCATTTGCAGAGCGCACCAGCAAAGACGACTAGGGCAAGGGCAAGCTGTAGGTATTTTTTCACACTACCATCACGTGTCCTTACCTGAGATTGATGCATAATGAAAATGACAGTGGTTCAAATGACTCAGAATAAATGAAATATAATTAAAAAGCGGCAACGTTGGCTCACAAAAGTTGATCATGTGAAATGTGTATAAAGAAAATGATGAAAGATGTGCACGCAAAGTTTATACGACTAAAGTACAATTCGACCCGGCTTGGTTCAAATCTAGGTGATCGACTATACAAACGGTCGAGCTTGAGGGTTGTAGGGCGTGTGTGCAAAACAAAGAATGACCTAACACGAGTTTGAAATCTGTTTGACCTAATAAGAGTTTGAGCTCCTGATTACAAATACTACCTACGTTCCAATGAATAAGGCCCATATTATTTTTAAAAAGTCAAACTACGTGAAGTTTGACCATGTTTTTAAATAAATTATGAGCATGTACAATACAAAATGAATTTCATTAGATACATCATGAAATCTATTTTCATGATATCCATATATAGTATAGTTATTCATAGTTTTTTTCTAAATTTTGGCCAAAATTTAATTAGCTTGAATTTTCCAAAAAGTTATAAGCCTTATTCAATTGAATGAAGGGAATAACTGAACTTCAATAAAGCAATAAAAAGCTGCATGCATCAATCGATGCAGAGGCTGGGACACTCCATTTTGAAAAGAAAAACGTACTCAAGTTTATACTAAATTGTGCTTTAGAAGTTCAAACAAAGTTGTCTTTAATTATATAAGCTGGGTATATGAAGGGAACGTGTTCAAAGCCAAACTTTATATAAGCTGGGCATCAAGAGCACGACTTGAACAATAATCGGAATATGAGGTTTGCGGGCAACTCGACTGATCGTGGAGTTTTAGAGCAGATGAGTTTTTGGCGCGCGGGTACTTCAGGTCTTACTCCGGCGAGCTTCCGGCCGGCGCCTCGTACGTGAAGCCGCCAGGTCCACTGAAGCTAGCCGATGAGTTGAATAATTTCAGGCGATACATATGTGATTTTCAGTCATGAACAGAACCTGAAACGTGGGGGGGCAACTCGACTGATCGTGGGGCGGCAGATGCGGATGCGTACCAACTAAGTCAGTCAACTATGAATTTATCCCGGCTTGAATCAACGGCCGATTTTGAGTATAGGTACCTCCCAAGTAGGGAAACAGTACGTCCAACAGAGCGAGCGCCCTCGCAAGCATCGCTGCCAGATCAATTTGGACTCCGAGTCCGAGTAGGAGTTCGAGTCCAGGGCAGGTACCCTGCACGTGTATATAAGTGGCACCAGCTACCCTGACGAAGACCTCAATTCGCTACACCTGCTACTACTTCTCCCGGCGATTCAACCTGCGCGAATCGTCTCGCGTACTGGGATTGATGGCGGCTTCCACGAGGGGCGGCGGCGGCCACGGGAACCAGGCCGGCTGGCCTCGCTACATGGCGCGGTACGAGCCGCTGGAGAGGCTGGGCGCCGGCATCAACGGCGAGGTGTACAAGGCGTGGGACACCCAGGACAACCGGATCGTCGCCGTGAAGCGGCTCAGCGCGACCGGCGACGGCGGCTTGATCTTTTCCGGCCTCCCGGAGGTCCTGCGGGAGTGCAGGAGCCTGATCACGTGCGAGCGCATCCCCTCGGTCGTGAAGCTCCGGGAGAAAGTCATCCCCGCAGTCCAATCCGAGGGCGACTCCTTCATCGTCATGGAGTACGCCGGGCGCATCAACCTACGCACCTACATGCAGCGCCGCGCCAGTCGTCATCGGCGGTTCTCCGAGGGCGAGGTGCGCCAGATCATGAAGCAACTCTTGGAGGGAGTCAAGTCCGTGCACGGCAAGGGCATCATGCACCTGGAAATCAAGCCGGAGAACGTGATCCTCGACGACGGCACCGAGGACCTGGAGGTGAGGCCCAAGGAGGGGGCGATCCAAGACGGCAAGGTCAAGGAGGAGGACATCGTCTACAAGATCGGCGGCTTCGCCATGTCCCAGAAGAAAGAGCTGGGCCCGACGTAGCCGGAGATGACAATTCTGACGCCGTACAGCGCGCCGGATCTCCTCCTGCGCTCGCGCGAGTACGACGAAGGCGTGGACACGTGGGGGCTCGGATGCATAATGACTAAACTCCTCTCGGGCACCGACATGCCCACGTTCAACGGCGAATCGGAGAAGAAGATCATGGGCAAAGTATCTGGCATCGTCGGCGTTCAGGGGATCAAGGACTGGCCTAGGTACTCCGGGATAGCGGAAGAGTGGAAGAATTCGAAGCTGACGGGCGACGGCCGCCTTCGACGCCGGTTTCCCTGGCACAAGTTGTCGTCCGCCGGTTTCGAGGTGCTCAGCGGGCTCCTGGAGAGCAATCCGGCGAAGCGG
The DNA here is from genome assembly GCA_012064385.1 of Puccinellia tenuiflora. Classification (NCBI taxonomy): domain Eukaryota; kingdom Viridiplantae; phylum Streptophyta; class Magnoliopsida; order Poales; family Poaceae; genus Puccinellia; species Puccinellia tenuiflora. Next base: position 1,027,274 of record QRDG01000351.1, read on the forward strand.
CTGACCGCGGCGGAGGCGCTCGAGAAGCCTTGGTTCCAGGAACGTCCACGACGTGGGTTTGGCGGCTGCTTCCTTTAGATTTTCGCGTCGCGCTTCTACCGATGCCTTTGTCTGAGAATAGAGCTTCTTGATTTACTTGTAAACTCTGTGTACGATGGCAGATAACAGTGAAATCACTCTGTAGCTCGTCACCGTATAATATTGATTGGATTTATGCATTCACTCGTTCTCTTTTTTATAAAGAAAAAGAAATCGCCCAATATGAACATGCGCGTGCAAAAACCTCTGTCCTGATTTCGTTGCTAACTACTCCTTCCGTTACATATTAAATTACTCTCAAATAGATGTATCTAAACTCTGCGTCTTGTACTCTTGTGGATCGCTCTCGCGGCTCATGGGGCGACCAAATTGTTGGCCCTAAATATGAATCGGGAGAGTGAGAGAGCGGGTTGGAAAGGAGAGCACCGGGAGAGAGGGAGAAGGGGAGGTGTGGGGAGAGTGAGAGAGCGGGTTGGAAAGGAGAGCACCGGGAGAGAGGGAGAAGGGGAGGTGTGTGTGAACAAAGTGTTTGGCTCAATTTTCTCTTTGTGTATTCCTCCCTTTAAATAGGGGCTGGGCTGGCCGGAGCCACAAAGTCCACTATCCCGTCACGTCCGACTTGACGTGGCGGGTCCTACACTACGTCATGCCATACCGCCACTGTTGACGACGTCATGACACGAGTTCACTGTGGATGACGCCACATACTCGTTTACACTGTAGGTGACGTCTAGCACGTCCTATCTACCTACTCTACTGTACGAACTGTACAGTGCACCTGCCGGACCCGACGAGAACTTCGAGTCCCGGTTACAACACTACTGTCGAGTCAGAACAAACTCCGACTCGACTGAAAGAACAACTATGCCCGGATGTCGCCTAGAGGGGGGGTGAATAGGCGATTAAAACTTTTTCTAATTAGGGGCTTGATAATTGCGGAATAAAACTATGTGTTTAAATTAACAAGCCAACAACCTAATTACTAGGCTCACCTATGTGCACCAACAACTTATGCTAAGCAATTCAAGCAACAAGGTGAACGCAAGATATGAACTTCAAGCACGAAGGCTATCACAATGTAGATTGCATAAGTAAAGCTCGGGTATAGAAATAACCGAGGCACGCGGAGACGAGGATGTATTCCCGAGTTCCTCCTTGTTAAGGGAGTACGTCTCGTTGGAGGGGTGTGAGCTCGCCACAAAAGGCCTACTCAAGATGCCACAAAGGCCTCACCCTATTCTCCGATGAACCTCACCCAAGGGATTGGTTCACCTTACACTATCGGAATCCTTCGGGGCGGATTCCGGAGCCCTTTACAACTCTTCTTGGGGCACACACCCACAACTCAATTGGGGGCTCCCAAACTCGTGCCGAAACTTCATAACTCGAAGTCTTCGCGGCACCTCCAACCGTCTAGGGTACACAATGCACCCAAGAGGCAACAAGCTCTTGGGAACACAATGCACCCAAGAGTAACAAGCTTCTCAACCTTCAACTTCACGTATCACCGTGGGGAGAGCAACCCGATGCAACTAATGCAAAAGGCAAGAACACACCAAGTGGTCAAATCCTTCTCTCTAAAATCCAACCAAAGCAACTAATGCTATGGAGGGATTTAGGAGGAAGAACAAAGGAGGAACACCAAGAACTCCAAATCTAGATCCCACGAGTTCCCCCCACTTAGAGGAGATTTTGTTTGGTGGAAATGTAGATCTAGATCTTCTCTCTCTTTTCCCTCAAAGATATGCAAGAATCATGGGAGGAATTGGGAGAGGGGCAAGCTTTTCAAGGTCAACAATGGTGGGAGAGAGAGGGGAAAACGTGCTTGGCTCTTTGGGGAAGAAGGGGGCCTTATATAGGTCCACAAGAGAAAGAGCCGTTGCAGGAAAACTTACCCCGGAGACTCCAGTCTGTCCAGGCCGGAGACTCCGGCCTAAACCGGAGACTCCGGGGTCATTCCGGGGTGTCTCCGGCAGGGCAACAGAGCCGCGCCACCCGTTCGACGAAAATCCAAAGTTTCAGGCCGGAGACTCCGGTCTAGGGCCGGAGACTCCGGCCTACAGAAAACCTACAAAAACAGCAAAACGAAAACTGCAATAACTTTTTCACCCGGACTCCGATTTCGATGATCTTGGACTCGTTGGAACCGCAACGAAGAGCTCTAAAAGATCATGCAGAGAAACATCATAGTCCTACAAAGGAGAATAAAACAAAATGTATAAAGGTAAACCTTCTCTAAAAAGGAATAACCGGTAAATTCTCCAACATCAAAAACCAACAAGTTTTTCATCAAGACTCCGTTTTCTATGATATTGGGCTTGTTTCAAAGATAATCACAAGCCCTACAAGATCATGCATATACACATCATAGTCCATCATGTGAGGAGGAAATCATAAGGAGAGAGTTTGACCTCTCTTAGAAGAGACAAACCGGTAAAACCTCCAATATCAAAAACGCAAGAAGATAATCATGAAATCCATTTTTGATGAACTAGAGCTTGGTATGGAGATGAACACAAGCTCTAAATTCTCACATGGATAAAAGCCAAATAACAACCAAGAAAGATGATTGCATGGATGCAAAGGTTTGAGCTCTCCACGAACGATACGATCACGATACTCGGTCGAGAGCCCCTCTTGATAGTACGGCTATCTATCCTATAACCCGGTCTCTCAACTAACATCATGAGACCGGTAAAATAAAAGCCCTATCAAGATCATACCTTTGCCTTGCGCATTAATCCACTTGAGGTTGATGAAGACGATCTTCATCTCCTCAAGACGAACCATCTTCTTGATTGCGCTTCGCTTGGTGAAGAATCACATGACGCTCCCCCATACACCAAGATGGGGAGAGCACTCTTCGGCATATCTTCACTTGAACTTGAGAGTTGATCAACCCAACACTTTTCTTCCCTTGAGCTTGACTCCAACAAATGGAGATCAAGCAAAGCACCTTGCCAACACATGGAGACAAGCTTGGCCTTGATCAACAAATGATCTTCTACCTTGACCTTGACTCCAACCAATGGAGACAAGCAAGCTTGGCCTTGGTCAACAAATGATCTTGACACAAGCTAAAGGACAACCTACACATAGAGCTCAATGCAAATATTAGTCCATAGAGATTGTCATTAATTACCAAAACCATGCATGGGATCAACCATGCACTTTCATCGACGACTCGACTCGGGACACTCCCCGAGTCGGTACACTGGCTCGAGTCCCTTGGACCCGCAAAAGCTTCGACTCCTAGGACCCGAGAAGAACTCGACTCCTCGGAGCCGCCCTAGAACACAAGCCTATTCCAACACAAAATACACCAAATCCTAGCCCCCTTCCCCGCATCTCTCCCATCACCACTGGCGGCGGCTTGCCGGCTAGGCCGTGGCCTCATCCCTCTTCCGTGTTCATTCACCTCCTCCATCAGCCCCTCACATTCGTGCACAGCTTCGTAGATTGGAGGACGAGCCACCATGGCCATGACATGGTGGGTGAGGCTGGCTGGTATTTGGTGTTGTGGTGGTTGCAGTCGAGGAGGGCCTTGACGAAGCTTTCTGTCGACAATTGTCACTATATCGACAAGCTTGATGATGGGGGTAGTCATGCCAACAAGGCCTTTTGCCCTGACCTTACAATGACGTCCACCAGCTAGATCCAGTGGCATCACCGAGTCGCCCTATGGCTGACCGGGAGCATATATCTGTTCAAGCAGACTAACAACGTGCACCACATATGCATGCCCTAGACGTTGTCACTGCCATCTTCCGTCGATCCATCTCTAGAGTAGAGATCAACGCATTGACCTTGCCAGACCTATCGTCGAAGCCGCCACGATGACAAATAGGGCTACCGCCCTGCGCACTTCCATCATCACACGTCCATAATCAAGACCTTGTCGTGTGCCGCCAAGACTTCGTTGATGTGGTAGATGCAACATCGCTCCACACTGAAGCCATCCACTGCTCTCTCAGGACAATACACACCTCCAAGAAATGATGACCCCAAGAGATGACAACACAGGAGCGCCGACATCATTCGATCCATGAATCTTGGGTTACACTTGGAGGTAGCGGAGGGAGGTGGAGATTCACCTCGGCGATGCCTTCAGGAAGGAAACCGAGACACAAGGCATCGCAATCACTGGCTCCAGCCACCGGTCAGAACCAGGGTTTTCACCGCCATAAAAATAGGGGGAGAATTTCACTTCCACAGTATTTGCACAAACTAGAGATGCACACAACTTTTTAGGCATGAGTATCAAGATTTTTATCTTGGTTATACATGAAACTAGAAACATGGTCCTCAAGTATATATTGTATGAGTATTAGGAAAGCCTGATCAGTATGAGCATTTGAACCCAATTGTTGGGGTTGTACATCTACTCCCACAACCAAGTGAGCTAGGCTCACTGTCTAAGATTGAAACCACTAAATGATTTTTTAATGTTGGTAATTGACATAAACAAGGATTTTTCTATCTTTTTTACAAAATTTTACGAAGTATGATCACGAAATATGAAATTTCTAAAGTAACACACCATCATTGCCACGGTAACGAAAAGTACTATTTGTTGGGAGGGGTTGCATTTTTTGTTGCTTCCACAGCCAAAACCTTCTTACGTTCGATACAGGATGTTTCGTTCACTCCTGGAACAAAAACAACATACGGCTCCTGACTTGCGCGATGTGCTGCCATACAGCTCTATTGTGGTCGTCTTCATCGACCAGTTCCACATCGAGGAGAACTGCGACACCGTCCGCAACTACCACGTGCAAGGAATCAAGCCGAGGGCCTTCGAATCTCTGCCGTCAATTAAGTTCGATGTTGTGTTCGTGAATGCGGACGCAGATGCAACCCCGGAGGATCTCGGCGTCGTGATGGGCCCGCCGGTGCCATAACACGAGAAATTTCTGTGCGAGTCAGACGACACGTATGCTTGCACCACCACCTTAGTCGGACGACGGCTCCTATTTTTCTAGGTGACGCGTATGCGCTGGCACAATGCAGTTCTTGCAGTCGTCAGTGAGTCCGTGCGCAGGGTGCCCGGCAGGGGCCATCACGCACCACCACTTGGAGTAAGACCGTGCCGGACGCCGGGAGGGACAAGGTCTCCCCAGGGATGCGCTCGTGCGCCGCAACTTCTTCTTCGAACAACAAGATTTTGCCATGCTGCGGTTTAACCTCATCGCGGCATTCATGTGGTGGTGCCGTGCCAACACCCTCAGGTATTACGCCGAGGACCTCGTGCATGTGCAGTTCGTGGTGAACACGCTCGGCCGTAAGGGGTAGGTCAATGATTGATGAACATATCAGCTAACCAGGACCTACGTGAACCGTAGTGGCATTTTCGTGCTCGGCTAACCATGAACTTAAACTATGTTGGTGTTATAACAATTAAAGGCATTTAATTTATTTATTCAAATCTTCTCTCTTCCCTTCAACCTATTGCGTTCAATTCTTATAGAAAAACGTTGTTTGTAATCAAAATATGCGTTCCTTTTGGTCGTTTTTTCTCTAATTCCCTTTTCGGCCATTTGTGTGTGAACGATGTACTATGTTACAAGTAATTATCTAGATGTTTGATGCATGATATAGTTACCAAGATGTTAGCGATGTTGTTATCAAGGTGTGAGATTTAGTATCAGGGTGTCAAGCGAAAAATTATCACCATGTTATGATTAACTTATCAAGGTGCTGCTAATGTAGTTACGAGGGGTTGATTGGAAACTTACCCATTGTTGAGATGATGAAGTTACCAAGGTGTTACGGAGTAGTTACCAATACATTGATGATATAGTTATCAAGGTGTTATCGATGTAGTTACCATTTACCAAGGTGTTCACCACATAGTTACTCAATGGGCCTAGGACGGCTCATCATGAGGACTCGATGAATCTTGAAGGCTAGGACACGCCTAATCAACTTGGAGTATAAGAAAAATCAAGATTCTTTGACTCTAAATACCCGAGATATCATTGTAACCGACTCAGATCAGATTTAGATGTATCATTTCGGATGTAACTGACTTAGCACCTTGTAATCCCAGATCTCCGTGTGTGTGTATAAACATGGAAAAAATAGCCCGCTATATCCCGTATAATAGCGCGTTATAGCTTATTTGAAGAGGCTACCCTATATTTAACCAAAAATAGCCGCTACGACGCTAATCACGTTTTATACCCGCTAAAACACGCTAAACACGCTAGCGTTATAGCACGCTATTTTTTTAGAAATAAACGAGATTCCATCGCCCTAAAAAAAAGTCCAACACGCACCTCCTCCTCACTAGGTCACTCCCCAGTATCTAATTCAATCCTCCTCGGCTGTTCACGAGAGCGATGGTGACGCCTCGTCGAGTTGTAGGCTTGTAGCGACGACGGGAGCACTTACTCCACCGGCGGATCGAGCTCTTACTCCGCCTCGAGTTGCATCGGCGGCGGGAGCGCTTCCTCAACATCATAAGTAAAGAGAGTTTCTCGTCCTAGGAAGAGAATGTTTCCTGTTTTACGTAGCGATGATGGATTTTCTAGTGAATCTGAAGATGACGTCGGTCTTCTAATTAAAAGTTTAAAACGGGTTGTCTTTTAGAGTTTGATACTTGTTTATGGATTTATGCCTCATATTTGTGTCTATGTCATGGATTTGGCACTTGACTTTCGTATCTAATTAACTAGTTATGCATGTATTGGTTTTGGAAAAATATTTAGTGCTGAAATCCTTAATATTTAGGCTATATAATTCATTGTTCTGCGAAACGCTATTTCAAATATAGCACGATATATCACGCTATAACTTTTATAACATTTTGAGAAGGGTCACGCTAAAAATAATAGCCCGCTATTTTTTCCTTGGTATAAAGAGGAGAGGGACCTGCCGTCATATATCTCATAGCACATAGTCATCTACCATCACTTATAGCACCCCCAAGACCTCCTCTCGAGATCGCACCTAAAAATAAGGAACGGATCAATCCACAAATATGAGTAGGGTCTTTACCCGACGACTGCATAAATCAGTGTCCGAATGCTACCATCGAAATCTTGTGAGTGGATCACCCCCTATTCTCCGTTGTCGGCAAAATAGGGATTGTATTACGTTATGTCAAAACATAAAAGGTTTGTTATATTGATGTTAAATTAGACTATTAGAGTTTGAATGGAGTTTATAATATATGCATGTACGAAATAGAGAAATGCCAGTTTTTCAGTGTAGAGTCTGCGCGTATCTGAAATTACGGCGGTCTCTGCTAGAGTATTTTTTGCCTAAAATGGCCGTTTTTTCAAACTAATAGCATGATTGGCCTCTTTCAAGAACTATTTTCAAAAATGGCCGCTGGGCTCGGCGCCAATGCAAATGGCGCCGACCTTGTACAGGTCGGCGCCAGCCCGTTTTCTTCGCCGAACCAGGGTCGGCGCCAAGGAGAATGGCGTCGACGTCTTCGGCTGCTCTAGTGTCCAAATCTCTTGGCGCCGAACTGCACAACGTCGGCGCCATCTGCGTTGGCGCCGACCCCGGGGGTCAGATTTGGAAATAGTTTCCAGTAGCGGCCAGTTTTGTTATTAGTTGTGGAAAACGGCCAGATTTGACGAAAAATACTCTGCTAGAAGTGGAGAAAGTCGTATGTGCAGCCTCAAATCTATGAAGTGTCGTTTGTGTTCTGTCAAAAGATCCGGCATGCTATTGCGATTCGGGACATTTTGTGCCGAGACTGGGAACACAGACGACAGAGCTTCTCCCTTGGCTTCCCCTTCCGACTCTTCCCCAGCTCCCCCACCTCCAAGAACCAGCCAATCCCAGCACCAACTCGTGCCGCCGCGCCGCGCGGTTCGTGTGCGGCAGCGGCGAGGGGGCGGAAATGTCGTCGCCTGCCTCCTCCCCCGGCGGCAGCAGCGGAAAGCGTGGCAGGGATCCGGAGGAGGACGTGTACGTGGACAACCTCCACTCCCACAAGCGGTACCTCAGCGAGGTGGGGGTCTCCCTTGGTTTGGGCCTGAACTGGGTTTACTCTCTCATTGCGCCGTCCAGCGAATCTCTCGATCCGTGATTCTTCCAGTAGAAGAGAGATGGGCTCCCATTGGTTCGGATTTCTGGGGGATCTTTGGTTGTCCTTTCGGTTTCAGGCGCTGAATTTGTAACTCTGCCGCTTGTTACCCCGCACCTTCCTTTCTGCATCTTCCTCTGCTGGCCGAATTAGAATTCACCTTGTACAATTTAGAGCATAGATTTCCTGGTTCTCAAATGCTTTGAGATTTGCTTGCTTGTGAAACTGTATTGAACGATCTGTCTATTCCCCCCTTCCCCTGAATATTATTGCTCTATCAGCTGACCATCGGGTGTGCTGCTGTAGATAATGGCGTCGAGCCTGAACGGGCTCTCTGTTGGAGACTCGCTTCCTGACAATATCATGGAGTCCCCTGCCAGGTCGGAGAGTCCCTCTTGCCTCAGGTTTGCGTGCTCTGATTCAACGTACTTTTCTTGGCAACACTTCATCCATGCTTGTTACATGTACACATCTCTGATCGCTTGTCGAAAAGCGGGGCTTGGAAGTTGAAGTTAGAGATATGATGTTTACTCTTTCGACCTCGTATTAATTTATCCAACAGGATTAGGTTTATTCACCAAACTCAACAGTTAATGCAATGCTACTATGTGAGAGGAGGAACAAAATATAGTTGCTGTGATGTATTTATTTCAGGTCTAATGTGGTCATCTTTTGCCAGAAAGAGAAAGATATAATGTTCCATCTTATCCCTAAACTTCTATATAAATTTGTGTAACCCCCAATTTCTTCTTTAACTTTAGAGAAATGCGGTCAATTTGCCTGGACTTACGACTACATGTGATATTGGTGTCAGTAATCTGTGTTTTCTGTTTCTAATATTTTCAGTGATTACCAGACCCCAAACAAAAAAGGATTTGGGGATGGTTTGCTTCAGTGTGGTTGCTATTAAATTTAGAATTGCAGGGATGACATTGCCATTCATTCATTTCCTCATCTAGCTTGTCTGAAAATTGTGTTTAGAATACAGCCCGAAACAGCCATACACAGCATGAACACTGAATAATCTGGACAAAGTCTTCCATCTCTATGCTAACGAGTAATCTGGAGCTTCTGGACACAATCCAATCATATATTCGTTTGCTTCAATAATTGCATCCACATGTAAGCATTGAACTTGTCGAATCATTATAAGCATGTTCTAGAGCATGTCAAGCTGCAATTATATTATATAATCAAGAATATTATTACTTAATGGATGCCTAGGAACACTTAATGGATGCCTATGAACGTTGTTGTCCATGATCTTCTCACCAGTTGGTTATGCGTGTAACTGTGGTCATAGGCACTCTGTTTGACAATAAAATACCTAATTCAACTATGTGTGTTTCGTTTGTCTCGATACACGTTAGAACAATCAAAGATCAAATGTTGTTACTTGTTACTTAGTTTTTGACAGACCTTTTCCTCTTATGGTTTCATCTCTTTTTCTATTTGACACAACTGATTGTGGGGCTTCTCAGCAATCATATTATAGTATAGTGTACCTGCGGTACACATGTCAATGTATCTTCATATTTCTCTCTTTCAGGGACGAAATAATCTCCCAGTACTCACCAATGTCGGAAGACTCAGATGACTACCGGTACTTTGACACGCAATTAAACCCTAACGGGAGTCAAGGCGATGCAATGGTCAGCCCTTCAACTAGTCCAATGTCGTCTCCTCACCGGTTCCAGAAACCACAGCCTGGTTATCTACCATCAAATCCATATCCTCTTCCCAGCTGCTCCCTCACAGCTGTGGCATGCTCTCACCCCCGCCGAGGCTCCGAAAATGAAGGCCGTTTCCCATCTTCACCAAATGACATGTGCCACGGCGCGGACCTGAGACGGACAGCGCTCCTGAGGTCGGTGCATATGAGGGTGCATGGTCCCCCCACATATGATCTGTCATATGGTGGCCGGCAAGAGCAGGGACATGTCCATGAGCACGAAGATGAACACGGTCATGAGCATCTGGAAGATTTAGGAGTGCCAGAGAGGTCATCTTGCAGGAAATCAATCGATGATGAAGCTACAGGCTACCAGGGTGCTGGCACGAGCTATGGGCAGCAGGAGCACGATATAGATTACATCGACCACTGCACAACCGATGATGTCGTGAGTGGCCCCAAGTTCAAGGAGGACGATGATACCCAAGGTAATTCTGATGCCGGTATGGATAAAACTAGATAGATATCAGGGCGGTCGCAACCACGCCATTGTCATGTTAATTATGGCTATTGGAGATCCTACTCATGGCTATTGTAATTTTCTATGTTAGATTAGATTTGCTGTAATCTAACTTTTCTGAGTAATGCTGAAATTGTAATATTTGAGTAGTACCTATTTATACCTAAATATAACATTTAAGCAATACCTCTGCTCAGACTGAAACCTACGTGCATTGCAAACCTGACACTGGCATTTGACAGGCAACAAAAATTTCTCGTTCACAAGATAAGATCAAAGCAAAATAGACCATATATAACTTGAATGACAATATTATTGTGTCGCAAAACAAACTAAGATGTCATCATCAGATGGTTACATGAACCTTTCCTGTTCTTAAGTAAACTCTTTCAAGTGCTAAGTAAATCCCTTTAACCATAAAAGTAAATGGCAGAGAAAAAAAGAGATGCATGATGTTCAACACAGAAGCCAACACGTATTCTATCACCGCTAAACTTCCTTTGCCATCTCTCTGATCTTCTGTCTTTTTTGGGTTCCTCTTCTGGCAGGTGGGAGTTGCACTACTGACTATACCCCAATGGCTGGACTGGGGCACGTGGGTGATCACCATTAAGAGGAGAAGGCTGAAAGAATGTTCTTCTTGATGGCGAACTCGTCGGCTTTGGAAGGACTGATCGATGACTGTCAATGTTATGAAATAGGAAATTAGTTCACAGATTTATATATTAAGTAATACACTAAGTTTTGTTGACTTTTTGTGATAAGTAATAGGAAATTATCAGACTTGAGTATGTGATACTTATTGACTTTTTGTTGCCTACCTTCTCCAATATGCGATGAAGCCTCTCGGTTTCCTTCTTAGTATAGTCGGAGCCTTTCTGCAATATCTTCTTTGCAACGTTCACATAGATCTTTCCATGGCTGGTTTAGAAACAAAATGGTTAAGTCATGAAGAGGCAATGGCACTACTTACATAAAAGTTGTAAACAAAGTGGAGGAGAGGTGGAAGTTAGTACTTGGCAGCAGAACCAGTGAGCTTTGCAGCCTCTTCTTCCAACTTAGAGAGGGCTTCCTTTCTCTTGTCATCTGCGGCATTGTGGAAATCCTTGACGAGAGCTTCCAAACTTGCCACAATCCCAGCCTAAAATGGACCAACAGATAAGCTTTATCAGATTACATAGTCAACCAACTTAACTACCTAATGTGCTTTTATGTGTAACCAACCTCTGAAGTAAGTTGACCCTTTGAATCACGGCTAGTTCCACTCTTCTCATTGATGAACTTGACAAAGTCATCCAAGTCCCGACCACCCTCATACTCCTCACCAGCTTTGCTAGTCTTCGGGAAGAACTTCAATGTGGGAAAACCAGAAACACCATACCTGAAAGTCATATACACGATTAAAATTCCTCTATGTTTTAGGGCTTAAATATAATACATAACCAAAATCATTAGGTAAGTCATAATCAGATAATATAAATGTGACACATTAAACAGTTCGGCTAAGTACGTAAACACATGAGAGTATTATGTATAACAACAATCAGAACAGAAAATTCAGAGTGCATACTTCTCAGCCAAGCTTGTGTATTTGTCGGCATCAAGATTGGCAATCACAACACCCTCATCATGCTTGAAAACCGAAGCCACCTTCTCATATATCTAAGCAATCACAAACTTGAGTTAGAAAGCTAGAAAAATGAAGATGACTTCGGAAATTTCCAAGCTAGTGAGATCTAGTACTAACCGGAGCAAGACTCTTACAGTGACCACACCTGTAAAGCAAAAAAGGACATCGATGAAATTATGTTCATTAAAGTAGTGTTCGTTTTGGTGCATGGCAAGCTGATCATAATAACCTACCACGGGGCATAAAATTCAACAAGGACATCTTTGGTTTCATCAAGGACAACTGAGTCAAATGTGTCCTCAGTCAGAACCACGACACTTGAAGGAATTGCTGCTATCTTTACGTTGGTGGCTGAAAGACAGATGGCAAAAAGATTAGAAACTATGTTACCACTATGAAGTTATGATGCAAGGTTAGTTTGCTAATACTTATCTTCAACCAATAACACTCAACAAAATGAGAGATATGCCAACATCTAGATATAACAATGGCTACAAAAGTAACTCCAGGCTCCAGCAGCTTTTGCAATATAACTGAAGATGAATGGTACTCCCTCCACACAGGGTTCTTAGGTCGTTTGGCCAAAACAGCAGAACCAAAGTATGGGTGTTCAGTAACTGATCCAAAATTATCTCTAGTTAACCAGTCAATCTCTAGGGAATTAATTACCGGCTGCGCTAGATCAAATCACAATCCCGAATCAAGTCAGTACCAATAGCATATCTGCACATGTAAGTGACAAGGGCCCAAGGGTCATAGGAAGCAGCATCACACTGGTAAAGTGCTAATTGTTTAATTTCATACTTCAGTGTGATGCCTATAGATTATGATGTAGTATTCCGTGTGGTGAAAGCTTAAAATGTTCTACAAAAACTGTTACATGGTTCATAAAGAACCAAACTGACTTGACACCCACAGTGACAGAATGGTTCGAAAATGAGTTACAAACGTTGGGGTTTACCTGCTTCAGAGTTAACATATTCTGTGAGGGCGTCAGCGGTGCGTTGACCTTCATACCTAAACAATGGGTTCAGCACGAAGTTTTTACAATTTTATTTTACAACAATTCATGGTGAATTAATCAACAACAAAGCATATATTCTCACTTCTTGGGCTCCAAGGAACCTTTGGGAAACCATTGGATTGTGGGGTAGCCAGAAACACCATATTTGCTGCAGACAGCCTTGTGCTCATCGCAATCAACCTGTATATAGACAAATTTAGTAAATACACTGTACCAAACACTAAATGCAATTAGATCCTGACAAAAGTTGTTACACAATTGTTGACAAAAACAGATCCACGAGCATTAATGTATCAAACACTTGCAAAATCATGAGAATTACCTTGGCAATCAAGACTGATTTAGCTTTCTTAAAACTTGCAGCAAGCTTCTCATACTCTGGAGCAAGCTTCTTGCAGTGGCCACACCTATAAAACATAAACAATTATATCAAACAACGAGCCAATGAGTATGGTCACCCAAGAACAAAGTAGTTTATACAAAAACAGTATTCAAATAATGACCAGCAACAGTAGACATGACTTTGAGTGCACTTGCACATTCAATCAATGAGGACTGGTTCCTATATGGCTGATACCTCAAAAAAGTTAAAAATATTTACTTGGATTGCTCACAAAAATATATTCTTGTCATCATTACAATATATTCTTGTCACCATGCTCACGATGAATCATTACTGCTGAGTTTGATGCAACAAAAAATTCACCCATAAGCCTAAGCTGATGCTGCAAGGTGGGTCTTAAGCTCGAGATCTCTTGGCTTTGATACAACAAATATTTTGATGCACCAACTGAATCTCTCATAAGCCTTCGATGATGAGGGAAGGTGGAAAATACACTTCAACATTTACAAGCACACCCGAAGTAGTACAAAACTAAAGTTCACCCTATCATACAAAGACAATAAGCGTTCAACCATTCTGATACGATCCATCACACCAGCAAATTATCTACTCCCTCCGTCCTAGATTATAAGACCCATTTCCAAAACCATGCAGTCCCAAAATCCCCCCACCTCTAAGACCTATTTTTGCATTAATTCCCCTTCAGTTATTGGATGGTTACTTTCTCCACCAATGCATGGAAGAATTGAGCCCCAATAAAAAACCACCTTAAGCCAAGATATTTGCCTATTGAGTTCTATAAACTAGGACGGAGGGAGTAACAACGTCAAAGATCAGCATTTAAGTGTATGCTTTAGTCACTAAGGAAATGCAAATCTAAGCATCAAGCCATCAATCGTATCATGTGCTACTAACCATGCACTAAGATCAATACACCACAAGATATGATCTGAATCTCCCTACCAGGAGGGAGTTTCCACTATCCTGCCAATAATTTGAAACGAATCTGAGATCCAAAGATCGGGATCCAAATTGCACCAAAACCCTCAAAGGGAACCAAGCAGATCGTTGTTTCAGTCAACGATCACGGTTTTTGTCCAATTCCAACGGCGTAACCCCAGACCATCCGAACTGCTAGACTCACGCGAAAAAAGAGACTATAATTTCCCCCCGATCCATTACAGCGGCAACGCGGACACGATCCCATCAGAGATCCGAGCTCTGCGACCAGGGGAGGAAGCAGAGGACTCACGGATCCAACCCCTTACGGCGCACCCGCAGGTAAAACAACACAAAAAGCACGTCGAGATACGAGGAAATAGCGAGGGGGAGGGCACGGACCAGGGAGCGTAGAACTCGACGAGCGCGCCGCGGTCCTGGCCGACCTCCTTCTCGAAGGTGGACTCCGTGAGGGCGAGCACCTCGTCTCCGTCGGCGGCGGCCGGGGAGAGCGCCGCGGCGGCGAGGAGGAGGAGGACGGGGAGGAGGGTTTTGCGGGAGATCTGAGGGGACGCCATGTGATCTGGTTTGGTGTTCAGCTCGAGCGGAGGTCGGAGGAGCCAAGAGTGTGGGCAGGTTATATGGTTTGCAAAGTGCTACTCGTATTGTATTTGTAGCTTGTGGGCCCGTTTGGATAGATAGTAATCTGTTTTTTGAGGAAGTATTTAATTTCTCAATTTATTTCGGGAGAGCGTGAGGAATCCTGTTTGACCGCTCACTCCGAGCCCTTAGATCTTGCAAGCGACGGCGGATGGCAACTGCTATGACGTCACGTTCACACTTGGCAATTTCTGATTTGGTCACGCTGTTGGACCTCTCCATGTTAGGGTCCTTTTATTTCAAACTAGATGATGCCCCGCGCGTTGCTGCGGAAACTTTGTAGGACATGATGCTAAAATAATAGGTAAAAAACCTATTAAATTAAGTGTCCTTTTATTTCAAACTAGATGAATTACATTTAACTTCTTATCAATCCTTTGGCCAAGGACATCCCCTACAGCATAATCACTAGCATCACACATAATTTCAAAGGGTAAATTCCAATCAGGCGGTTGGACTATAGGAGCGGTGATTAAAGCCCTTTTTAGTACCTCGAAGGCTTCCTTACAATCTTCATCAAAAACATATGGAACATCTTTTTGAAAAAGATTAGTAAGAGGCCGCGATGTCTTAGAAAAATCCTTAATAAAACTCCTATAAAAACCAGCATGACCAAGGAAACTACAAATACCTTTGATGTCTCTTGGATAGGGCATCTTCTCAATTGCTTCAATTTTGGCTTTATCAACTTCAATTCCCCTCTCAGAAATTTTATGTCCATATACTATGCCTTCATTTACCATGAAATGACACTTCTTCCAGTTGAGAACAAGATTGGTCTCCTCACATCTCTGCAAAACTTTGTCAAGATTATAGAGGCAATTGTCGAAAGAAGTTCCATAGACGGAGAAATCGTCCATGAAGATTTCCATAATTTCCTCGCAAAAACCATGAAAAATGGCAGACATGCATCTTTGAAAGTAGCAGGCGCGTTACACAAACCAAAAGGCATACGTCTATAAGCATAAGTTACATAAGGATAGTAAAAGTAGTTTTTTCTTGATCTTCATATTTAACAGCAATTTGAGAGAAACCAGAATAACCATCAAGAAAACAAAAGTGAGAATTCTTAGACAGTCTCTCAAGCATTTGATCAATAAAAGGTGAAGGATAATGATCTTTTCGAGTAGCCTTATTAAGTTTCCTATAATCAATGCACATTCTATATCCTACAACCGTTCTTTGAGGAATGAGTTCATTGTTATCATTAGCAACAATAGTCATACCCCCTTTTTTGGGAACACAATGAACAGGACTAACCCATCTACTATCAGCAATAGGATAGATTATACCTGCATCGAGAAGCTTGAGCATCTCATTTCTTACCACATCCTTTATCTTTGGATTCAATCTTCGTTGATGATCAACAACGGGCTTCGCATCAGGCTCAAGATTAATTGTATGTTGACAAATAGATGGAGAGATCCCTTGAAGATCATCCAGAGTATATCCCAATGCAACTCGATGTTTCCTAAGAACCTCCAATAATCGCTCCTCTTCCTTTGCTGAAAGGTTAGAATTAATAATAACATGATATATTTTCTTCTCATCTAAATATGTATATTTGAGAGTGTCTGGGAGAGCTTTTAATTCAAAAACAGGATCTCCTTTTGGAGGTGTGGGCGTCCCCAGAGACTCCACAGGTAGATCATGCTTTAGAATAGCCGGCTGTCTAAAGAAGACTTCATCAATTTCTTCCCTTTCCTGCATAAAAATATCATTCTCGTGCTCCTCCATATATTGCTGCAAAGGATCATTAGGAGGCACAACAATAGAAGTGATTCTTTCAATAATAAGATCCTCATTAGATAATTCTTTATCATAACGATGTCTAGCAAATTTGGAAAAATTAAATTCATACGGCACTCCAGCAAATTGAACAGAGACCTTTTCTTTCTTAAAATCTATAACAGCACTACAAGTATTTAAGAAAGGTCTACCAAATATGATAGGACAAAATTTATCTTTAACTGGCCCAAGACAAGGAAATCAGTTGGATATTTTACCTTACCACATAAGACTTCAACGTCTCTGACAATTCCCACCGGGTGGATGACATCTCTATTAGCCAATTTAATCTCCAAATCAATATCCTCAAGCTCACATGGCGCAATTTCGCGCATTATTTCTTGATAAAGTGTATAAGGAATAGCACTTGCACTTGCACCCATATCACATAATCCATAATAGCAATGATCACCTATTTTGACAGAGACAACAGGTGTACCAACAACTTTTGCACTTTTATCTTGTCTAACAATGTTAGTAGCAGCTTCACAAAATAAATAGAACCTCCATCGACGTTCTCAGTTACAAGATCTTTAACCAAAGCTACTGGAGAGGCAATTTCAAGTTGTTCATCAGGTTCATAAGCTTTCCTTTCACTTTTATTAACCACATTAGCCACGATTGAGTGTTCTTTAATCTTTGTAGGAAAGGGTGGTTTTTCAAAATGAACGGCAGGTAAAAAAGATTCAACTGTTTGAACAGGTATATCATGACTAGCAAGCACATCTGTTTTACAAACATCTTTAAATGGTTCGTGGTACTTGTCCCACTTTTCTTTTGGAATATTAATATGTTCAGCAAAGGATTTATAGAGATCAACAACAATTTGAGAATCGAGCCCAAACTTAGTACTAAGCATATTAAAACGTTCAGTTTCCATGAAAGATTTAATGCAGTCATACTCATAATTTATACCTGATTCTTTACCTTTGTCGATCTCCCAATCTTCCGCATTGCGATAAATCCTTTCAATTAAATCCCATTTAGCATTAACTTCCTTGTTTGTAAAGGATCCAAGAGAAGAGGCATCAAGCATATCCTTATCATAGCGAGACAGCCTCGCATAAAAATTATTAACAATTATATTTAGGAAGCTTATGATTGGGGCATTTAAGCATTAGAGACTTCAACCTCCCCCAAGCTTGAGCGATGCTTTCTCCTTCATGTGGCCAAAAGTTGTAAATATAATTTCTATCTTGATGAATTTCATGAAGAGGATAAAATTTAGAATAAAAGAGAGACATAAGCTCTTTTGAATCCATCAAGTGAGAATTATCCAGAAGCATATACCAATCCATAGCTTTATCCCTCAGTGATATTGAGAATAATTTCCTCATGATTACCTCTTTTGGCATACCTGTAATCTTAAATAGCTCACACAGATCTTTAATATAAAGCAAATGATAACCTGGATGGACGGTCCCATCCCCTGCATAACGGTTACACATAACATGATCAATAATTCCCATGGGTATTTAAATGGATCAATTTCAGAGAGTGGAGGACTCTTATACACTACAGGTGTGGTGGTAGAGTCGCTCCTAAACAGCATATTAAGTGAAGAGTGCTCCATAACGAAGCAAAGTAACAAGCAGAAATAAAAACAACACTTACAATAAAAGAGTTCCTTACCAGTTCCACTTACCAATAGCGCTACACTCCTCGGCAACGGCGCCAGAAAAGAGTCTTGATGACCCACAAGTATATGGGATCTATCATAGTCCTTTCGATAAGTAAGAGTGTCGAACCCAACGAGGAGCAGAAGGTGTTGACAAGTGGATTTCAGCAAGGTTTCACTACAAGCACTAAAAGAGAAATGGTTTTAGAGTTTTGATATAAAGAACAAATAAAGAACAAGTGAATAAAAGAGTCCTACAATAATTGCAGCAAATAGCCCAATCCTTTTAAGCTCAAAGGACAGGCCGGTTGTGTTACTTATGATAATTAAAACGTTCTCGAGGACACATGGGAGTTTCTGCCTAGCCAATTTCATTGCACGCCGGTGATTAATCTTCAATATTTTGATAGAGTGTTGTGTGGGTGGACCTATGCTAATGCACCGCCCTTACTTGGACAAATACATACTTGTGATTAAACCCCTTGCAAGCATCCGCAACTACAAGAAAGTAATTAAGATAAAAATCTAACCACAGCCTTAAACTCCGAGACCCTACACTCCCTAGTGCACTAGTTCACAAATTGGGGTTTAGGTTTCTGTCACTCCTGCAACCCTACCATAAGAAAACTAAATACACCATGCATTCCCCTAGGCCCTTTGGAAGGTGAAGTATCATGTAGTCGACGTTCACACGATACCACTAGAGGAATAACACCACAACATAAATCAAACCATTAAATATTACTCAACATTATGCAATTACTAGCAACTAGGCTTTCCCCATGTCCTTAAGAACCAACGAACTACTCACAAGACATCATATAGATCATGATCAGAGGTGATATGAATAAGGGTAACAATCTGATCGTAAAGATAATTTACCGATAAAACTCTTAAGCATCAACTACAAGTGGTAATCAACACCCGGGATACGATTCCAATGAAATAATAACAAAACAATGACGATTGCTACAACGAGATGAGATGGGACGGTGGTGGTGATGATGGTGCTGATGATGGAGATGGTGTTGATGATGATCCCGATGATGCCCGGCGTGATGGCGATGACGATGGCGGCGATTCCCCCCTTCGGGAGGGAAATTCCCCGACAGATTTCTCCCTGCCGGAGCTCTTCTTTTCTCTCTCTGGTTTCCGCCTCGTGGAGGCGGCGGAAAAATTCCTCTTTGATGCCCTCGATGTTTTTAGGTCAAGGGTCAATAATACGCTGAAGGGGAGCCGGAGAGGGGCCATAGGGACCAGGGGGCGGGCCCCACCTGCGGCCTGGGGTGGACCCGCGGCAGGGGTCGCCCCTGCCCCCTGTTGCTCGCCTCTTCGCCCCTTTTGGCTCCGTGACTCATTTCCCGAAATATTATGCTCTGAATTTTCCTGGAATGTTTGGGGCTTTCGAAGTCAGGTGTCTTGACACGTACTTTTCCAGCTGATTCCGGGCTCTGGCAAATGCATCTCCAATAATTGCCAAACATGCAAAATGAGACAAAATAACATAAGTATTGCATCATATTATGAAATATATCAATGAATAAAGATAAATTATGATGTAAAATAGTGATGCAAAATGGACGTATCAACTTCCTATAGTATTATGTCCATTTTCTCAAAAAAAAAACTTTCAAAGTGGATAAATCGTATTTGAATATATGGTGTGAGTGCACAATGTTGAAGATACACATTGGTGTGATGTTTTTCCGTGAAGAAAGAGAATATCCCACCATATATTGTACATATAATGTCAGATCTCATCATATTTAGCATGTTTCTTCAGCTAACCTCATTTATACAATTACAACATGTAGGACCAGCGCTACTTTCTATTTTATTTTTTTCTCAACTTATCAGCTGTATATATATACTTCCATCACTAAGACCCTCATGAGCTCCGCATCACCAATATCTTCTTCTTTGTTTAGTTCACCTTGCATCCTAGTTACCAGAGTTCCTCGGGTCCTGAAGGTCTAACTCCTTTTCTCACTTCCTTTCTAAACACCAACACAAATTGCCAAACCATTGGATAAAGAAGACATATGTGTGAGGGATAGAAGAGAGACCTCATCAACATTGAGTTGCACCTACCACTACAACACGGCTGATATATAGAGGCACTTCAAAGTGCCACTGACTGGGGTCTAAGTGACACTAATAACCTATTGTGGCACTTTGGAGAAGTGCCACCTTTACTTGTGCCACTAAAAGCTTTTGTGGCACTTCTCCAAAGTGCCCCCAAAACCAAACAGTGGCACTTTGAGAAAGTACCCCAATAGGTCATTACCTATTGAGGCACTTTGTGAAAGTGCCACAAAACCAATTAGTGGCACTTCTCCAAAGTGCCCCAATAGGTCATTACCTATTGAGGCACTTTGTGAAAGTGCCACAAAACACATAATCAGCTATTCAGGCGTACAAATTTTTTTTTGAAAGGAAAGCGGTAGGAGAGGCTCCCACAGCGAGTTTTTTTTTTAAATAATGAGAACCCAAATTCACGTCCGTGAGGACTTGAACCTGGGTGGCCGGGTTGTACATCCACTCCACTAGCCAAGTGAGCTAGGCTCACTTCTCAAATTGCTTGCACACACAGAATTCTCATACATTTGCAGTTATATCACAATGTCAACAAATGTAATTGAACAACATCAAATGTGATTTCAAAGAATACATTTGCAGTTATATCACAATGTCAACAAATGTAATTGAACAACAACATCATATGTGATTTCAGAGAAGCAACTAGAAGCAGCAAGAGCACCGGCTGAACATACAAGGACGACTAGGAAGTGGAGACCTGTCCGAAGAGAGGTGGTGAAGCAAATGTAGGTGGATCCCAAGGGCAAAGTGTCTATGCAACGGCACATGGCGCCCATAGTTTCACCTGCAGAGTCGCCATGGCTTCCCTTTCCCATCGTCCTCTGCAGGCTCGTGCTTCCCTGAGAGACAAGTTGTCTCGAGCACTGACAACACATCAAATATCGGTCAAGTGCAGCTAGAAAATGTATCCAGGTTGAACCTATGGCTTCACTAAGATGAGAAGTAGGTATTTGTGATATCAGGTGCACTAGTGCTTGTATGACAGGAAGGGTCTTCACTGGATTTTAATTCAGATGTGAGTCGGTGAACTTGTTTAGTTAGCAAAAACACACATATAACCTACAGGAGTTCTCTGAAAAACAATTGAGAGAGACTAATTCTGGGTCCTCGGGTGTAGTCTATCATTGAAAGGAAAACTCAAGTACAGGTCTACTCGCTGGTCTAACAACAGCTCAACTCCACTTAACTCTTTATTTAGAGAAACACACGACCATATGATCACACACATAACACTACTACAAAAGTTCTAACTTTCAGAATAGGCGTTCACTGCATTTTCAGAGATTAGCATACAAAGAAGAGGTTCACAAACCTAAGAACGCAAGGTACATAAATTATAAACTTTAATATTGCTGCAGCCGTATTTTCAGAGATGAAAATGCAATTCTAACCTTGCTAAAATATCACTCAACTTCTACCACTCTCAAATTCCGCACGAGCATGACACTTTGTTACAACCTTTCTTCCCTGTACTCTTAAACTGAATCAGTATGTGTGTATGTGTAACATATACAACCAGTCCAAAATCTGAGAATAGCACTAACTAGATACCAGCAATGAATCTATGTATTTATGAACCAGGCAAGCATCACAACAAGGTAGTAGATCACATGGGGAAAACAAGAATCAATTTCACACAGAAACAATTATGGGTTCCCTCGAATATGAATTACCTAGTTTGTTGACGATGCACTCGAGCGGGATGGCCAGCTTGCCCACGCCGGTTCCACGCCCTTCTCTAGCGCCTCCAGCAAGATTGTATGGTATATGAAGCGCATTACCTGAGAAACCCTGCATTTAGTTACATGGTATGTACTGCCGGAAGAGTCTTTCTGGTTTACAGCTCATTCTTGATCAGCATTGAGACATGAAATAGCTAACTTAGTTTTCTTATTCACATAAATGAAATAAGGTGTACGTTCAAACTTGTCTTGCCTTAGGTGAAGCATATCTCATTTTACCATATATTTAGTCTACCAAAAAATTAACAAATCTTAGTTACTCACATACCAATTTTTTTAAGCAAACTTTCACAATTTGGTTGCTAGATATACAAAGTTCCTTAATCCATACTACAGTCAGATCACATTTTTTCTTGCTAGATAATTTTTTATAGAATTTTGTACTGCAGTGCTGGCTTTGCTTGCGTGAGTGAGGGCCCTGATCCAACAGGTGAGCGACATATTCCAGCCTATTCTTACATAAACATCTAACTCGCAAATTGCGACGAAATATGCATTGCAACTAATGTATAAATCAAGTGTATTGGCATTGTCTCTAACAAATTGTAGTAAGGTATAACATTTCACATAACATGATTAATTTCATGGTAACTACAAAATGCCATAACGAAAGCAAAATGCAGATATGCCAACACTGCTAGGAGTCATCATAGGGTCTGAGTTAAACATTAGTATAAAGTGGGGATTTAGGCTTAACATAAACACTGGGCTTAAAGAGGACAGATGCACTAGGTTCATTGGTCACTGAATAAAATTTAACCTACAAGTTGTAACCCTCTTTTTATGTGTACAAGTTACATGGTATGCCCCTTCTTCTATTTGCCACTCCTCGTTAGTAATTGGAGGGAAAAGCAAGATCATTCTGTCAAGTTCAGAATTACACAAACTTCTAGAATTTATATTACAAGTTCAGAATTACTTCGACATCCACACTTGGAGGTACACAAACTCTCCTCAGACGGAATCTCATAAATAAATTAGTGTAATGTATGTTTGCTTATTAATTTGTAACTATGTTTAGAAGAACGCCCGCTGATATAAAGTTGAATACAGTTTAGAGATATCAAGCAGTACATATGTTAGCAAATTATTGCACAAATGCTTGCACGAAATTGTGAAGCAGCAAGCAAGAGGATTGATGGAGAGAAAAAGGATTGCAATACTTACTGTCAAGATAATCTTCAAATCCAAAATCATCCAAGGAACAGTGCCTCAAACTCAGCAAACTCCCCAGTAATTCATACTAAAAATACAACTAGCAATGTTAAACCTACCAAAATCGAATTAGGAAATGTTTAAAATCGCATAATAGGTACACTGATCGTTCTTCAAGAACACTATTTAAGAAGTTTCCACAAACGGATGCCCCTTATAATTTT
Source organism: Puccinellia tenuiflora (assembly GCA_012064385.1). Lineage (NCBI taxonomy): Eukaryota > Viridiplantae > Streptophyta > Magnoliopsida > Poales > Poaceae > Puccinellia > Puccinellia tenuiflora. The sequence goes on from QRDG01000351.1 coordinate 1,050,772, forward strand.
TTTCTCCCTTGAGGCATAAGATTTCCGTAGTAAAAACTAGACTTGCAATTACAACAAACTGGACCAATTCGTAATCAAGGAACTAAAATATACAAAAATGATCAGCATATCGGATCAATAACAGGCTAATAAAAACATCTCCATCAATCAATCATTGATTCATCTCTTATTCATGGAACTAATGCAATCAATCAAAACAAATATCAATCTGATTCATGGAATACACGTTCCCAGGTTATATGTTAGTATTATGAGAAAAAACTGGTCTACATTATCATAAATACATGTTCGCGGCTTCCCAGGTTATAATATGTTCGATAGACAGATAACTTCCACAGAAGAAATAAATTGATTCTAATGGGCAGAGAGACATCCAGATACCAACCTAGACAGTCATATTTGTTGGGAAGGCTGCATTACTTTTGCTGACACTACAAAACTCACAGAAAAAATACCTGCGAAGAACCAAAGTTTGTCAATTACCACGACACGTCATGTGTGATCCATGAAAGCAATAAGCAATCATTAACACTTCTTCTTTTCTAGCAGTTCAATAGTAAGGTCTGCGCAGCAAACTATAGAAAGGAACTAACAGTTTTTACGGTATCCCAAATCCCACTAATCCTACACTAAGAAAAAATTGCTAAAGAAATGTACAGGGCCAACTACAATATAGTGATACCAATATACCATGATTAGATAAATGCATCTAATTTTACGCCACTAGTACAACACCAAAACAAATTAGCAGATCATTTGGAGCCAGTGTGAGTTATATCCTAGCAACCAAACACAACAAGAGAAGGCAATAGAAAATCCCCTATCAGGAAATTTCATATCGAAACAGAACGCAGCGGGAAACCCACTTTCTAGTCCTTGCATCCGCTAGACTAAAACCCTAGCACGACGGGTACGGGAAATGAGAGGAGGCCCGCGACGTGGTACAGTTACCTCGCCGTGGGAGAGAGGTAGTTGTTGAAGCCCGCACAGGTAGTCGTCATTGCTGCCGGAGGGGGTGAACTGTAACACCCCAACTTTGGGCTGTCACTGTATGATTGGTGGACTGGGCCTGGGATACGAGATGGGTCGAGTGCCACTGCTGTGTACGCTTGGTAGGACCATTATATGTACGAGGCTTGTAACCAGGACGAGACGATGCTGAATATGAATCATGCCTGAACTCTCTCTTCTCCCGTTCTCTATTCCTCATCTCTATTCTCTGATTTCTCATCCCAGCTTCTCCATCAAATCGTGGTAATCCACCGTATCCTGCCGAATCTGTCGTGCTCCATCCCCGGGACATGACAATTTGGTATCAGAGCTAGCCAAAAAATCCTCAAAAAATCACCACCCCACTTCCTGCCTGCAACCTGTTCGACGAAATGTCGAGCCCGACAAAGGTGTGCGCCGGCGGCGTTCTTCGCGTCACCGTGCACTATGTGCATCACCCCGTCACTGAGGAGGTTTTGCATCAGGTCTTTGAAGCATATGGTGTGGTGCAGATCTTGGTTTTCCAGAGAGCCGACCATGTGGAGGCGGAGGTTCAGCTTCGATCGAGCCGCGGGGCAGCGCAAGCTCTTGCCTTGCACGGTCGTTGCATCTACGAGCGCTGCTGCCTCCTTGACGTCCAAGATGTTTCGCCGATTGCTCCCTCAGCCAAGAGCGACATGAGTGAGCTCTGTGATCAGATCCGTGAAAAACTACAGGAGTTGTCCACCATGATGCACAAAGTGTCACAGAGCACCACTTCTTCCTCTAGGGAGACCACCGAGGAGTCAATCACGCCCACGGGGACCCTCACTGACGCCTTCCCTGAGGTCGCTGCCCCAGTGGTGTGTGGAGACCAGGCCGTTGTCGCCACTGACCCAAGTAGCCTCGCTGCTTCAACGCCTACCACATGCTCAATGGTGTGCCCAAGCAGCGATGCCACCGTCGACGTCTTCCCCGAGCTCACTGCCTCAGCGGAGAGTGGTGAGGACCTCGACCTCGACACAGTCAGTGCCTCTGTGCTGGCACCCGCCACCTACTCGACGGGTGGCCGGGCACATGGCCGAGACGGCGACAGCCCCGTGGCAGTGTCTCTGGTCCTCTTGACCAGGACCCCATCACCCACAGCTTGTCTACATCCTTCTCCGGATAGGAGCTTCTTTGCTAGTGGTGTGGAGCGCCCACTGCCATGGCCATCTTTGGTGTGTGATGGAGATGACAAGCGGCTAACTTACTCCTGGCCTGCAACTCAAGGTACTTTGGTCTGCTTGCAGCCGAAAACCCCATGGGTATACTCTTCCCAAGCTTTGTTGAGTAAAGGGCCAAGATGTTGGGAGCATGTATATATCAGTGGTAACCTGAATCTTCTTGCAAGTTGTTGGAACTTTTCCAGTCATGTGCTACCTCTGTACGGGAATGATGAGATCATGGGCTACAGTGTTACTGACTTGGTTGTACATAAGAATTGGGATCCAGGTGGTATGTTGCAATCAGGCAGTACACCTCTTGCTTTTCGAAGATGCTTTTGCTTGTCGTGGGATCCCTGTTTATTAACCGAGGTAAGCCACTCTATGGACCAATTGAGGTTTCACAAGTTTGACTCTGTTTGCAAGACAACCTGTACTGCTACACATGAATTGGACACTAGAATCATCTTTGGCATCTTTCATGTGCATTCAGTTGGTACTCTGAAATTCGTCATGGTACATCAACATCCCTGGACAGTGCAAGTCATTGATTATCTTCTTTTTGGGGTTAAGGAATGGGTGCAAGATATCCAATGTGTGCAACGTAGCAGTGTAGTCTATCGTGATCCTGCAGTTTTGTGTGAACATCATATTGCTGGAACTCCTTTGCAAGTCCTTGTCTACGCTTCAGTTCTGGAACTGCAGGCACCAGAGTGGTGTATGGGAAATGTTAGTACATATTTCAATAGGTTCTCAAGAGTTCGATTACTGCGACCACCTTACCCGCCACCAGTGCCAGAAGTTCTGCGCAATCACACAAAATGGGTGGCACGTAGTTTGAAACATATGCATAAGATTGTGCTTTGGATCTGTTCAAGAAATGAGCGGATGAACAAGTGCTACATCACATGTATGCTGAGGTGGGAATTAAGGTTGAGTTCTGATCAAAGAAAAAGTGAGCAGTTCACTTATAGTGCCAGAAAATCAGCGGAGGTACAGTGTTGTATCTTTTCTACTAGGACCATGATGAAGCCAGTGCAATGTCCTTCTATCAATCTCCTGGAATTTTTCTATTGCAATATTTGGTGGATCCTGGAGGTTACACTTTGGATGAAGGACTCGGACATTGTCGAGCTTGCTTGCTGCACTTATGAGCGTTCGATGTTCACTGGTATTTTTCTTACAAGGTTGATACGGTCTGCAGCACGGCTGCTCAGTTATCATGGTACAGGTGTCCATGTAGACTGTCAGATGATCAAAGCATCCAGCTACAAAATGGAAGCGCAACATAAGATTTGTGGTGTTGGTCATTCTTGCTTTCCTCGCTCGTGGCTGCCAAATAAAATATTTGTGACTGTTCAAGAGAAGAGCCGTTCATGTGGGACTGCACAAGGAAAACAAAGTCATCTATACATGATTGATGTAGTCCATCTCAGTAACAGTACATGGGTTCACATGGGCGTTTTTGCATTGGCTGTAGCTGGACAGTTCTTCACAGCTCCTTATGTGATTCAGTCCATGAGATACATAGCGACTACTCATTACCTCGGTACTTCGACTCAGTGTGTATCAGGCTTATTTGTTCCGGCTGTGAGAGGCTCTCAAGATCATGGATCGGATTTTACCATCTTAAGAACTATGACCAATAAATTCTCAGTTGAAAACAGACCAGCACTGACCGGCTTTTGCCTATTCGTATGTGGGATACGGTTCTGGAATCCTGGAATTACACAATTGACAGTCAGTTTTGGTGATCTGACTTGTAGGTGTAAGAGGGCATATTTTCAGAACTACATGAAGCTTTCTCTGGACAATGTTGCTCGAGCCTTGCTAAAATTATACTCGTCTCCTTTGGGGCACCCTGATTATGAGATACATGCATCTTCTATGTCAGGTCATCTGTGGGCACCATGTATCACTGTATTGCCATCCTTGCATGGACACGTGCAAATGTTCATAGCAAGAGTCGGTTACGTGATTCATCGACAATCTGAAGGGACCATAGGAAGTGCCATCATGTTGTTACAAAATCTCCATCCTACTCCACAGTTGTTTGCTCCTTTGTTATCCTTGCAGCAGTCAGAGGACAGGGTGCAACGTTGCACATGGTATCTGTGTGGATATTCTACAATACCATACAGTATGCTCACTTGCTGTGTCGGTTGGGCGAGGCCTTCTGGAATTAAGCAGTACCTTCCTTCTGGACATGGAATAGCCCGCACCCAAAGGTTTTGCATTGAGTCAGGAGGATTAAACGCTACCAATTACATGCATCGGGATTGCCATTTCTTTCATCAGCTTGTTGTTGACACCAAGATCATCTACACGCACCTGCTACTACCATATGATCCAGGTGGAATTGCTCTTTGGCTAGACAAGATTGAAGGCATTTCTGAGTCAAGATTATTCATCATCGGCTTGAGGGCAAGCCGAATTTCAAGGGAGGGAGAGTGTAACACCCCGGCTTTGGGCTGTCACCGTATGATTGGTGGCCTGGGCCTGGGATACGAGATGGGCCGAGTGCCACTGCTGTGTACGCTTGGTAGGACCATTATATGTACGAGGCTTGTAACCAGGACGAGACGATGCTGAATATGAATCATGTCTGAACTCTCTCTTCTCCCGTTCTCTATTCCTCATCTCTATTCTCTGATTTCTCATCCCAGCTTCTCCATCAAATCGTGGTAATCCACCGTATCCTACTGAATCTGCCATGCTCCATCCCTGGGACATGACACAGGGCCGGCGTGCACGGGCATCCCACTCTCGAGGTGCTCCCCTACCATCCTCGGTCCTTCCACCTGAACATGTACGGCCTCGGCATCCTGCCTCGCGGCAACGGCGGCAGCGGCGACGGCTACGTGGTGGCCGCAATGCATCGCAAGTTCGTCGGCCATGTTTTGCACTACGAGCTCCTCCTATACTCGTCCGAGACCAACGCTTGGAGCACCAAGGTGGTTCCGCTGGACGGCGACTGCGACGAGGATGACCGGTGGGAACTGCTGAACCATCGGACCGACAAGGTGATCGCCGTCGGAGGAAGCTCCCTGGGCTGGGTTGATCTGTGGCGGGGCATTCTGGTGTGCGACGTGCTCAACCAGGAGGATCATCCCAGGGTGCGTTTCTTGGAGCCGCCCGATCCGATGCCTGGCCACAACGAGGACTTCTTCGCGAAATTTTCCGCTCGGTCGATTCGGGATGTCATCTGCGTTGGAGATCTGATCAAGTTTGTCGAGGTCAATTATCATCTAGGCGACGACCACGACCAGACCGATTACTCGTGGATGGCCACTGCTTGGTGTCTTCGGAGGAGTGGCACCACTCCTTCACCGTCGACACGGACGATGACGTCCCAGTATCCGACCAAGGATACTCTCATCTGTTGCCTGAGCTGTGGAATGATAAATACGAAATGCTAGCCTTGAACATGTGCTCCCCTTCTGCTCCCACCCTGACCCTAGGAGGACGACGATGTTTTCTACATGATGGCAGTGTTGGAACCTAGGAACCCTGTAGAATGGCTGGCCGCTGTCAACGTGAAGGAGAAAGCTTTGGAACTCGTCTCTTTTCGTTCCCTAGGGTATATTTGCGGTCCGGCCTATCGTCCATGTGCCTTCTCAAAATGCCTAACAATTACTTGAGATGATTCTTCAGGATATTAATCATCTCCATATTTGTACATTGACTAGGTGTTTTGCTTATTGATATGATCATGTACCGACACTAGATTTATCCAACTCGTTATCAGTTCTGTAAAATCTAACTCGTGTAAGATTTTCTTGTGTCTAAATCGAGTCGGTCAACGTCAGTTTACACATAAGAGAATTTCAGAGCGGCCGTGAGATATGAAATTTCAATTAGGCCTAGTGGGTCTCTTTTGCAAGAGTAAACTGCAACAAAAGGGCCAGGATTTCAAAAAACACCAAGATGCGATTTTTTCGCAAAAAACCACTACTATTGAGTAATAACATAACACACATCAGTGATTTGGAAGTTTAGATATGTGCTAACCTTTTTCAAACCAGTGCCCTGTTGTAAGTGTTGACGTGTCATGATGGAAATGGTCAGGTAGCCAACTGGTACTGAACGCATGCAGTCATGCACATCCAAAATTAAAGGGGCGAGAACATTCTCAAACCCTAAGGCTAAAGCGAATTCAGGACGGGGTGGCTAATAAAACAGACATTTTATACCTAATTCATGCCTTATTACCCCAATAATCTGCTTTTCATCAGGCACCCAATAAATCAGAATGGAGGGAGTAACATAATATTTTAGAGCATCTCCACCGGCACCCCCATTAATGTGTCTAGCACCCACAATACTGTCCGCTATGGGGCGCTCGGAGACATGTCCGGATCTATGGGGTCGCCTGCCCCTAGCGGCGCTATTTATTTTGGCCCCCTTTTTTGCATCTTGACAAAAAAAATCTAATATCGATAGTGTTGTTGCCATTTATTACTAGTTTAGCACATGAAACACATAATTATAAGAACACAAAATGAAGCAGTAATATAGACTTGTAACATAACCATGTTATTAGTCTAAAAGATACTCCCACTATGACTAGTCTAAGGCGCGCTTTACATTTTCTGGTCAACAACCATTGAATACCATTGAATTCATCATGAAGTATACTTTCATAGGGTATGTATTTGATATTGTAGATATAGATAATTTTCTCAACAAACTTGGTCAAGGTTAGTGAAGTTTGACTTTTGCGAAAACCAATGTGCACTATACTATGACAAGGAGAAAGTATATACAGTATTAATTTTCAAAATCATGTATCAAATCGTGCAAAATAAAGTGTACCTTACATTTTAGGACCGAGCGAATAAACAATAATAATCACATGGACATGTGATCTATCGGGGTGCGTCTTCCTGAGAAGAAATATTCTTTGCAACTTGAACAAACGTACGGAATAATCCTATTGGCCATCAGGCATCGGTGGAGAGGGAATGTTGTGAGTGGAGCAACGGAATTTCGTTTTTACCTGGCATCAGCGGAATAATCCCCAGCGGTGGTGCGGTGGAGAGCATACCTTGGTGTTCTTGCAGCAGAATAAGGTTCAGTAGCTATCCGAAGAATGCGAAGATGCAGTACAAGAGCAAGTGGAGCGAGGCCTAATCTCCGGCCAACATCACGGAACAGTGAAATCAGTTGGGGGATCATATCTATATATATCCTCATCTCTGCTGATCTGTACCACAAAGATCTTGGCCACCGAAGCAATATTATATCGTAATCTGTCTGGTGCACTGCCGCCCTCGCCGAGTTCATGAACTTGATTGATGTAACGATTGCAACCTTATATCTAGTACATTAATCATCTCATTCTCATGAGCTGATCTATCACGGCAGGTTCCGAAGTTTGCATCGTACCTAGTTTGCTGTCCATTTTCAGGCTGATCAGGCCAGCTTGTTGCCCGAAGCCCTTAGGTTGTTAGATGTGTATAGCTCACCTCACCTCCACACCTGTATATGTATTGCCTTTGGCCCCCTGTGAATAGTATTTGCTCATTTCTCCTACATGGTATCAGAGCCCAGGTTAGGCTCTCCTCCCGCACGCAGCGACTCCGTGCTCCACCGCCGCCGCCGTTGCCGTCGCTAGTTCCGGCCGGCCGCTGCTCTTCTACCTCTCTCCTCTGCTCCTCCCGCTGCTGCTCCTCGACCTCTCTCCTCCCGGCCACCTCGCGCTGCTCCTCACCTCGGCCGAGCTCGGCCGCACCGCATCCACCACGACTCCACTCGACCCCGACTTGCCGTCCTCGCACCGCCGCGCCCGCGGCCGGACCCACCTCCGCCGGACGCACCCTCTCGCCGCCCAAGCTCGTACGACCGCTCCCGGCCGCCGCCTGTCTCGGCCACGGCCGTCTGCCCAGCTGCTCCCGGCCGCCCGCCTGGTGCTCTTCGCCTGCCCCGGCTGTGTCTCTCGCTGGCTGCCTGCCCCGGCCGCTGCTGCCGCATATGAGGTAGTTCCTGTCTCGATCCAGATCCAGATTCATTTCTTCAAAAAAAAAAAAAAAAAAAAAAAAAACAGAGAGTCCGTTAATGTCTTCTTCGGGCTATGTTGCTGTCCCTCGGTGCTTGGTGACCTTCGATGGCACCAATTATGCCGAGTTCGTGGGCTTTATGCGTATCCACATGCGCGTCCTTCTGTTGTGGGGTGTTCTCTCTGGCGAGGTCCCCTGTCCGCCGTGCCCCGTTGCTCCTGTGGCTCCTACTCCACCGGTGCCGCCTGTTCTGGCTGCTGATGCCTCTCAGGCTGATCGGGATGCTGCCAAGCTGATTGATGATGCTGCGGTCGAAGCTTATGATCAGCATATATCAGCTTATTCAGATGCCCTCTCTGCTTACCGGGATGATTTGTCTGTTTACACTCAGTGGTGCAATGATGATGCTCATGCTGCTACTGTCCTTACTGCTAGTGTTCTGCCTCAGTTTGCCTCTGAGTTCATGGGATTGGGCACTGCTGCTGCAATGTGGACTTTTCTTTGTCAGCGCTATCAGCCATCTGGTGATGCTCTCTACCTATCTGTGGTTCGTCAGGAGCATGCTCTTCAGCAGGGAGACTCTACTGTTGATGAGTTCTACACCCAGAGTTCTGCCATCTGGCGCCAGCTTGACTCTCTGAGGACTGTTGTTTGTGGTACTTGTCGATGCTGTCAGACAGTGAGGTCAGATTTGGAGTTTCACCGTGTCCATGAGTTCTTGTCTCGCCTCCGTCCTGAGTTTGAGCCTCGGCGTGCACACTTACTTGCTCGTGGTCGAGTTCCTATATCAGAGGTGCTTGCAGAGCTTCGTGCTGAGGAGACATGCCTTCGTTCTGCTGGTTTGCTTGCGGTCCCCACTGTCCTAGCTGCTCGAGCTCCTGTGTTGTCTGCCCGCCCCCCTACTCCACCGCTGCTTCCCACTCCTTCAGGGGGGTGGGCCGACCTCGCTCGCACACCTTCTGTGGCTACTGTAAGAAGCCAGGTCACCCAGAGTCTGATTGTCACAAGAAGCAGCGCGACCTGAGGCGCTCCTCTCCAGTGGCTCGTGCGCCTTCGTCGACCCTGTCACTCACTGATCAAGATATTGTGCAGCTCAAGCGTCTACTGGCTTCCTCGGGCTCCTCCTCGACGGGCACCGTTGCTTCGGTCACTACTACCACCACTCCACCACTGTCGTCTACTCAGTCAGGTACATCTCCGTGGGTTCTGGACTCTGGAGCTTCTTTTCACATGTCTTCTGATTCCTCTGCCCTGTGCTCTCTTCGGCCTCTTGATTTTCCTGTTAGTGTTCTTACTGCTGATGGCACACCTCTTCCTGTTGCTAGTCGTGGCATCCTGTCTACTCCATCTTTTTCTGTTCCTAGTGTTTCTCATGTTCCTCGTCTTACCATGAATCTTTTTTCCGCTGCCCAACTTACTGATTCTGGTTGTCGTATCATCCTTGATGCCGACTCTTGCTCTGTTCAGGATCGTCGGACCAAGGCTCTGGTTGGCGCTGGCCCTCGGCGCCGTGAGACTCAGGGTCTTTGGGAGGTTGACTGGCTCCGTGTTCCTTCCGCTGCCACCACACCCGCCAGTTCACATGCTCTTGCCGCCTCCTCCTCTGCATCCTTTCAGCAGTGGCATCATCGACTTGGTCATCTATGTGGCTCTCGCTTGTCTTCGTTAGTGCGTCAAGGTGTCTTAGGCTCTGTCTCTAGAGATGTCTCTTTACATTGTGTTGGTTGTAAACTTGGAAAACAGACCCAGTTACCTTATCCTTTGAGTGAGTCTGTATCTCAGCGTCCCTTTGACCTTGTTCACTCTGATGTATGGGGTCCTGCACCCTTTGATTCAAAAGGGGGGCATCGCTACTATGTTCTCTTTATTGATGATTACTCTCGTTACACCTGGCTCTATTTTCTGAAATCTCGTGGCGAGGTTCTCTCCATATATAAGCGATTTGCTACCATGGTACGCACCCAGTTTTCCACGCCCATTCGTGTTTTTCGTGCCGACTCGGCTGGTGAGTGTATCTCCCAAATGTTGCGTGGTTTCCTTGCCGAGCAGGGTACTCTTGCCCAATTCTCCTGCCCTGGCGCCCATGCTCAGAATGGTGTTGCTGAGCGCAAGCATCGCCATCTCCTTGAGACGGCTCGTGCGATGATGATCGCCGCCTCTCTTCCACCTCACTTTTGGGCTGAGGTCATCTCTGCATCCACCTATCTCATCAACATTCAGCCATCGGCTGCTTTGCAGGGTGGCATACCTATGGAGCGTCTCTCTGGTCGTTCTCCTGACTATTCAGCTCTTCGTTCGTTTGGGTGCGTGTGCTATGTTCTTCTTGCCCCGCGGGAACGCACCAAATTGACCGCTCAGTCGGTTGAATGTGTCTTTCTTGGCTATAGTGATGAGCACAAGGGTTATCGGTGTTGGGATCCTGTTGCTCGCCGGCTACGTATTTCGCGTGATGTGACTTTTGATGAGTCTCGTTCATACTACCCGCGTCCTTCCTCCTCGACCGTTTCCATGGAGGATCTCTCTTTTCTCCTCCTTCCTGATACTTCTTCCTCTGTGCCTCGTGTTCCTCCTCCACCTCCCCCTCCGATGAGTTCCACTATTCCTGACACGCCACCGACGCCACCCTCCCCACCTTCCTCCTCTCCTTCCTCGTCACCTACCTCTCCACCATCCTCTCCGGTGCATTCTCCCCTCTCTCCTTTTCCCCTTCACTACACTCGTCGTTCTCGTATCGTGGATCATCCTTCTGACATACCATCCGCTTCCGGTGCGCCTCCTTCCCTGTCTACGCCGGTTCATAACCTCTGTGCTCGGCCTTCCTTAAGACCTCCTCCTCGCTACTCTCCTTCTTAGTACGGTCTTTCTGCCGTTGCTGATCCCACTTCCTATCGGGATGCCATGGCTCAGTCTGAGTGGCAGCTTGCGATGGCCGAGGAGATTGCTGCGCTTGAGCGCACCGGCACGTGGGATCTGGTTTCCCCTCCTCCTGGTGTTCGTCCCATCACATGCAAGTGGGTCTATAAGATTAAGACTCGCTCCGATGGTTCCCTTGAGCGTTACAAAGCTCGCCTTGTGGCTCGTGGCTTTCAGCAGGAGCAGGGACGTGATTACGATGAGACATTCGCTCCTGTGGCCCACATGACCACCGTCCGCACTCTCCTCGCTGTGGCTTCTGTTCGTCATTGGTCTGTGTCTCAGCTTGACGTTCAGAATGCTTTCCTCAATGGTGAGCTGCGTGAGGAGGTTTATATGCAGCCACCACCGGGATACTCTGTTCCTGATGGTATGGTCTGCCGCCTTCGGCGCTCCCTCTATGGCCTTAAGCAAGCCCCTCGCGCCTGGTTTGAGCGGTTCGCCTCTGTCGTCACTGCTGCTGGTTTCTCGCCCAGCGACCATGACCCGGCGTTGTTTGTCCACACCTCTCCTCGTGGTCGGACTCTTCTCCTTCTATATGTTGATGACATGATCATCACTGGCGACGACTCTGAGTACATTGCCTTTGTTAAGGCCCGCCTCCGCGAGCAGTTCCTGATGACTGATCTTGGTCCACTTCGCTATTTTCTAGGGATTGAGGTTTCTTCCACCTCGGATGGCTTCTTCATCTCCCAAGAAAAATATATTCAGGATCTTCTTACTCGTGCAGCACTTGGTGATGAGCGCACTGCTTTGACTCCTATGGAGCTCAATGTTCAGCTTTGTGCTGCTGATGGTGATCCCCTTAGTGATCCCACCCGCTATCGCCACCTCGTTGGGAGCCTTGTCTATCTAGCTGTCACTCGTCCAGATATATCATATCCCGTCCACATTCTGAGTCAGTTTGTTTCAGCTCCCACCTCTGTCCACTATAGTCACCTCCTCCGTGTTCTACGATATCTTCGTGGCACGATCTCTCACCGTCTTTTCTTTCCCCGCTCCAGCTCTCTTCAGCTCCAGGCCTACTCTGATGCTACGTGGGCTAGTGATCCTTCTGATCGCCGCTCGCTGTCTGCTTACTGTGTCTTCCTTGGAAGCTCTCTCATTGCCTGGAAGACGAAGAAACAAACTTCAGTTTCCCGCTCGAGTGCAGAGGCTGAGTTGCGAGCAATGGCTCTGTTGACGGCTGAGGTGACATGGCTACGCTGGTTACTAGAGGATTTTAGTGTTTCTGCTACTGCACCGACTCCTCTATTGTCTGACAGTACAGGTGCTATCAGCATTGCGCGTGACCCGGTGAAGCATGAGCTCACCAATCACATCGGTGTGGATGCCTCCTTTGTGCGGGCTGCTGTGCAGACTCAGACTCTCGCTCTTCACTATGTGCCCTCAGAACTCCAGTTGGCGGATTTCTTCACAAAGGCACAAACTCGAGCGCAACATGGGTTCTTTCTCTCCAAACTCAGTGTTGTTGAACCATCATGAGTTTGAGGGGGGGTGTTAGATGTGTATAGCTCACCTCACTTCCACACCTGTATATGTATTGCCTTTGGCCCCCTGTGAATAGTAGTTGCTCATTTCTCCTACATAGGTCACCCTGACGATGCAAACTGCTTCGAAGTCCTACTGAAACTGCCCTGAATGAATGCTCTTTCTTTCTAAGTCGACAAGAAGATCAGGCTGTATCCTGCGTTACAGATAAGAAATTAGTTAGAATTAAAGTCCGATCTTGGACGAAGTCTCTCTGAACTCCGATCCGCCAGCGAGTCTTCGCCTCTCCACTGGCCCCGGGGGCGAAATCCTAACACGAGCTACCAACCATTCTGCGCTCGTGACCTCACCCCAGATCTGATATGCTCAATGTCAAACCACACAACCGGCACATCTCTGAATCAAGTACCGAAAAATAAGAGGGAACAGAAGCCCAATGATTGAAGCTTATCCATCAAGCCGAGAGAGATAGAGATGATCGATGCCGATGCACAACATGCTGCTGCACACCCTCCTCTCTCGGTGTATGTATTTTAATGGAGGTCGCATACTCGCATCCACGTCAAGCCGACAGAGATACAGATCAGAGAACGATGATGGTCGTATGCCGAGCGGCAGGCGTACTGCTCCAAGAACTTGTCCGGACAGGCTGCTACAGAAAGAAGCAATTTTGTCCGCCTCCTCTGGAGATGGTCGTCGGAACGCCGAGCCGCTTGGGTTTCGCGGAAGCGCAGCCGGAGAGGGATTCCACAGACGGCATGCGTTGCCCTTCGTGGCTCGCGTCGGCGCCGTCGCAGGATCCGGCATCGGCACCACCGGAATTACTCCTCCCGTCGGAAAAAATCGATCTTTTCCAGGGGAGTACGTGACGGGAATGGCAGAGCTTTTGGTCGGCGCAGCGGGGGCGGCCGAGCTTTGATCGGCGCGGGGGCGGGGACGGGGACTGGGGCTGCGGCGAGGAGAGAAGGAAATCAGGGACGGAGGAGGAGGACGTCGCGACGCGAGGAGGTGATTGCGGGTTTCCTTGACGTTGCGACATAAAAATATAAAACAAAGTTGATTCGGTGTTAATACTTTTTCGGTAGTCCTTAGCGAGAATCACCACTAATATAATATAAAGGGAGTGTCTAATTCTCAGTCGACTTAGATTTAACTAAATCTCAGTCACTTGCACACAATTGCAAATCATGTGCAACTCTTAGATCAATACGAATCACGACACAAATCAAACGGTCAAGGAGGCGACTGAGATTTAACTAATTCTCAGTCAGTTGCACATAATTGCAAACCATGTGCAACTCACAAATTAGCACGAATCACGACACAAAATCTAACGGTTAAAAAGACGACTGAGATTTAGTTAATTATCAGTCGACTTAGAATTAGCAAAACTGTAATATAAAACGTCCCAGAGTGGGGTGATCCAAACAATTACAGCCGTCCATCACATAATCAACGTCTCACACGCAGAGCGGACCAAGCTGAGCGGACCATCGTTTCAAACCCATCGTGCGTGCAAGGCAACGAAAAAAAAAGGTTTCCTTCCATCACGCGGCGTCATTCACGCCCCACGCTGCAAGGGACAGCCGCAGGCCCCGACCAGCGCCCGCTGCCGTCGATGACCTACGCCCGCCACTGGCACCGCCCGACGCCGCCGCCCCTACCTGCGTCCGCCGCCGCCGTCCCCGCAACGACCTGCGCCCGCCGCCGCCGTCGCCGCCCCGACCTGCGCCTGCCGCCGCCACCGCCCGCCGCCGCCAGATCGAGGTTTCCGAAGAGGAGGAGCAGCCGGTGATTGAGGTTTCCGAAGAGGAGGAGCGGCCAGTTCTTCCCCGGCTCCGACGGCCGCGGAAAGGGGCGGGAGGAAGGGCGCGATTTCACTCAGCCTCAAGAAATCGTGCAAGATACTGCCAGTCTTGAAGCCGAGCTTTTCTATCCATCCATTTCGCTACTCTGCTCCCGATTCCATCCGTGAATAAAGAACTTCTATTTCTGAGATTTCTGGATTACCTCTACTGCCTGAACATTCGCGGCAGGTGTTGGTGTACTGTAGTTTAGATTGCCCCCATGAATCCTTGCTTTTTGCCACGTCCTAATATGATACATCTATAAACAGTGCATGTTTGCTTGTTGTTTGTTCATCTGTGATTTGGAAGGTAGAAGAGCTCGATATAGTACAGTGATTTGAGTACTATAGTGCAGAGTAATTTCTTTGATACAATCAGACATGTTCCTTCAATTCTGAAAGATTATCATTTCCTCTGATGCCTCCTATCTGTTCTTGGCTCAAACAGCTTGGATATTAGATCTTAAGTGGGAATTGAGAAAGATTTAACATTCATATAAACCTGTGCCTTCTCCTGGCATTTCCAAAAAAAGTCTGTAACCTCCCTTAGATACAGTTGAATAATTTCTATACTTTTTGGTAGTTGTGCATCCCTATGACTGTTGCACTGCATGGTCATATATTGTTGTTGGATGGCGATGATTAATTATGAGAGGAGATAATTAGATGCTCCTCTGTTCACTGAATACATTTCATCAAGTTTATCCATTTGAAATGGACCTTCATACACCGTTGTTAAATAGGTTGGCGAATATTTGTTCAAGTATCATTTCAACCATTCTGCATTCTTACCAGTACCTTTGTAGCGTAATGTGCATTGGAGTTTTAAGGGACGAAGCTAGAATAGAAGTTATATGGGGTCATCACTGTTGCAATGGAGTGAGCTTATACAACAGAATAGTGATTTACTGGTTTCGCTAAGCACCACTGTTGTCAGCGGTTGTGTGCCAGCTCTGTCCTTCAGAATTCCTTTTACTTTCTTTAGACTCCGAATGGAAGTTCCTCCCAGAGTCCAAGATGACTTCCTATTTTCTGTCCTCCATATAATTTAGAAGCATCAGGATCATTCTACCACTATTTGAAAAACCATCATCCTAACTCAAGAAGAAGTAATTTCAACCTGCAGTGCAAGTTAGCTTGAAGTCATGACAATTCAAAGAATTATTCACATTTGTTCTGTCGATAGGCTTCCTACGATACTTGACATGCTCAGGTACCCTGAAGTGAATGGCAAAGCTCTCTCTGGAGTGATATGTTAAGTATCATCAAAATAGTACACAAAGTGGTTCAGTTCATAGTTGGGAACTCTGATCTATGTCAAATTCTCTCGGGGAACATAGACCATAAACTTCACTGATTACATCCAACCATAAACTTCGCTGATTGGTTGTACATTATTATTCGTAAAATTAACGTTCACTGTTCATTTTTTTGCAGGTCACTTTTACGACTGATGGTGATTTTTCATAAAGGAGAATTATTCCTGTGGGAAATTGAGGCCAGAACTTGGCTTTAAATATGTGGGAATCAGGGTTTAGGGGAGAGGTGAAACAAATTATGTCGAATATTTTTTGTCAAAATGGTCCTCCTGTACAAAGTGGTTCGAACTTCAGGAAGTATGTCAGATGAACACTGATTTATGCAAATGTATGGTCTTTTGTATACATAATCCTAAAATCATGTGTCGATTGCACATGCTCTATACATTCTGATTTAGCCAACTTTGATACTTCTCATGGAAGGTGCACTATGGCCAAACCTCATTACGTCTACAACACAGGAAGGGCACTTTGGCTAACATGCCATGAGATTCTGTGTTTGACCTGGAATAATTGTACAGAGAAAGAAGCAAGTTCATGTTTTGAAAGATATTGTGTGCACATTTACATTCTTTATTATTTTGGCAAGTTTAGATTCGGTATCTATTTTATCTTCGCATGTTCTGATTTATTTTACATGATGATGTTGTGATTAGTATTATGTCCACAATTGAATAGAGGGAATTTCTAACTGGGGAATGGGATGCATCTAAATAGAAATGGATTGTGCCAATCTGGTACGTGCAGTACAGAGCAGCGAGTTCGATCTCTCAACTGAAGGTGTCATCTACATGGACATATGGTCCTCTCTGTCCAGACGCATTTTATTTGCTTCGATATTTTGTATTGCCGCTGTGGCCGCTGTGGCAAATAGCATGTTCTGATATTATGACCGTCAGTTTTGCAATTACAGTCCGGATCATGACTTATAGTTATTCCTTTATTTCCTTTTTAATCTGATTTCTTATCTTCATGCATAAATAATGCCTACAGTAAAGAAATGCTCTTCATAACATCTATTCTTTCGAATATTTGAACATTTGTTTGCCTTCCAGTTCATTTTCTTTATGTGTTGTAACTGGTACATAATTTTTTCAGGCATGACACCTATAGTAGGCACTGCAGTAAGCTGTGGTGGTTTCATATCCACTTGCCGACACTCTGCAACGACCAACATTTTAGAATCTCCTTTGGGACTTTTAAAACTTGCAAAATTATGCTGAAAATGAGAGGGGAATAGAATATTCTTTGGGGCTTTTAAAACTTGCAAAATTATGTTGGAAATGTGAGGGAAATATATTCTCCTTTGGGACTTTTGAACCTTGCAAAATTTTCTTGGGAAATTGCTAGATATTTCACAACTTTGTGTGTGGAAACCATCACGATTGATGTTGCTGAAAGTGGGGTCGTGATTGTTGCAATGTCTCTAAAGTCGTCGACTATGCGAATGACTAGATGATTAGGAAGAGTTCTCTTGTTGCATGATTTGGTGCAGAAAGGTTAAACAAGTTCTAACTTCTTGCAAATATCTTCCTTGCAAAGAAAGCCTAGAGTATTGCAGTTCATTTGTGTTCTCAGATTTATAAATATTTATGTTCCCATCATTCTCAATTTTCTTTCATGAAGTCTGAACTAAAATATGGTTTTGATTTGGTTGATTAATGATA
Source organism: Puccinellia tenuiflora (assembly GCA_012064385.1). Taxonomy (NCBI): domain Eukaryota; kingdom Viridiplantae; phylum Streptophyta; class Magnoliopsida; order Poales; family Poaceae; genus Puccinellia; species Puccinellia tenuiflora. The sequence goes on from QRDG01000351.1 coordinate 1,068,181, forward strand.
GTGCATTTCCTTCCACATTGTGGTGCTTCATCCATGCAAAATATGCATATTTGCCAAGAATCATAGATTGTATCCTCGCATTGTCACTTATCGAACCCGTAGCAACGCACGAGCATTGTGCGTATATCTTCTAATATTACACGTGCGTGGCACGTGCACTTTTACTAGTGACAAAGAAATTCGATCCACGCAGGGCTCGAATACATGTTGCTGGGTTGGTCACTCCTACCCTAGCCATTGGGCTACAGCCCTGTTCTCAACGTATATGCTTCAATACCTTTATACTAACTTGGGATCGTTCCGTATTTCTACCCTCGCTTCCGATTCGGCCATTTGAGGAAATGATTTGTATGTCTAAGAGATAAAGTGTAGATCCATTTCTTACAAAGACACAACTAGATTGCATCCCTGAATATGATATGTTCTTCACATATTCCTGAAAGTACAATGTGTGATACAAATGAAATTGGCGTAACAGAAAGAGCCAACTATGAAGGCAATAGCTGTTTACAAAACAAAGTTTCATGGCATAGGAATACCACTCACTTTGTAGAGGATTGCTCTCCTTGTGCAGGACTCAAATTTCTCATCAAGGTATTCCTGCATTTAACAAACACATGTGAGAACACTGAAGAACGGAGGACGGATGAATAAGGAAAAAAAATGCAGCATTTACTACTATTATTCAGGAAATTATAGCATAGTGGGTGCATCCACAGTTCCTCACCTTATTAGTATAGTGGATTTCCAAGTCTACATGAGCTTTTTCCTCTGGAGTTTTTGCCCTTAAGAAGGGGAATGCAAGAGAGAGCATTTGCCTGTCTACCTGAAAATGGACAAAGTTCATGATGAGAACTACAATGAGAATATGATTATGTACCAATCTTAGGAAAGGACACTAATGGAGCTTATGCTCATTCATATTCTATGCACTTTACAGTAGTACAAAGGACAAAGTAAATATGCAGTTGAAGTTCCGATAAATTTTTTGCAGAGATACAGGGTTAGGTTTCATAGGGATACAAGGTTGTTGTTTCTTAGCAGTCACACGTTGAAAATAAGCACTGATATTTTAATTTTGGTTATTGCTTCCAAAAACTAACTAAGGAAATCATCTTCCGGCAGTTCGGTTAAAGATTTGCCCTTAAAAAGCGGAATGCAAGAGAGAGCATCTGCTTGTCTACCTGAAAATGGACAAAGTTCATGATGAGAACTACAATGAGAATATGATTATGTACCAATCTTAGGAAAGGACACTGGTGGAGCTTATGCTCATTCATATTCTATGCACTTTACAGTAGTACAAAGGACAGAGTAAATATGCAGTTGAAGTTCCGAGAGATACAGGGTTAGGTTTCATTATTGAGGGATACAAGGTTGCTGTTTCTTAGCAGTCACACGTTGAAAATAAGCACTGATATTTTGATTTTGGTTATTGCTTCCAAAAACTAACTAAGGAAATCATCTTCCGTCAGTTCGGTTAAAGATTTGAAAATTTATAATCATAGAAATGGTTCCATGCTGAACATCTACGGAAATGGTTCCATTTTGCTTTTCTCTTGTGTGCTTGGGTTGTGTGTGTGTGGTGTTGTAAGCTGTTATCAGCATCTTTGTACCTTCACCGTTGGTGGCGTTATTAATTCAACGCAGGACTACGGCCTTCAGTTTAAAAATATTTGCTGAAGTCCATTTTAGGTACAAAGAAAAGGAAAATGGAACTTGCTCACCGCAGATGATCTGAAAGCGCAGTTAACTAGCTCCCCACTTCCCGAAGCAGCTGTGATGGACTTGAACGACATACCAAGCAACTCTGAGCAACACCGATTGTTTCAGCACCAGTGGAGAGAACATAAAAATACATGAACATGTTAAAACAGTTTCAGATTTTGGCACAATTATGCAGTGCACAAATTTACACCATATGCAACAAAGATCCATACTTCCTGATTCAGATCTGATGGCGTAGCAAAAAGAAGCATGATGGTGTGTACCACAAATACGCATGATGGTGTGGTGCAGGGAAGAAGAGTAAGGAGTAAAGGATGGGGATGACCTTGATGACGACGGCGGTGAGGAAAGGTGCTGGAGCGGCGGGCGTACTGCTCCGAGAATTTGTCCGGGCAGGCTGCTACAGAAAGAAGCAATTTTGTCCGCCTCCTCTGGAGATGGTCGCCGGGACGCCGAGCCGCTAGGGTTTCGCGGAAGCGCAGCCGGAGAGGGATTCCACAGACGGCATGCGTTGCCCTTGGTGGCTCGCGTCGGCGCCGTCGCAGGATCCGGCATCGCCACCACCGGAATTACTACTCCCGTAAAAAAAATCGATCTTTTCCAAGGGAGTACGGGACGGGGATGGCAGAGCTTTTGGTCAGCGCAGCGGGGGCGGCCGAGCTTTGATCGGCGCGGGGGCGGGGACGGGGACTGGGGCTGCGGCGAGGAGAGAAGGAATCGAGGACGGAGTAGGTAATTACGGGGTTTTGTTTTTCCAAAAGGACGTCGTGACATTTTTCTGGACGGACATAAAAAAACAATTGTGCTTCGTTTTATATTTATGTTATGAGTCCTTAGCGAGAATTGTTGACACAGAAATTCGATCCACACAGGATTCGATCTGTGGTTGCTGGGTTCTCCCATGGTACCCTAGCCATTGGGATATTGCCCCGTTCTCGTTGTGCTTTCTTCAGATGTCTTCTAATACTGTGATATTGTTCCGTATTTCTGTCCTTCCTTCCGACTCGCCCTATAAGGAAATGATACGTGCATACCTGTACTGCTGCTAGCCCGGCCCATAGGTAGGAAGTTCTGGTTCTTGGATCGGGTCGGCATTATGAGCTTAATTTATTTTGGGATGATTTTCTAATTAAGTTTTTGCTGTGTGGAGTTTGTTTTGAACTTCCGGTCCATTTTAGGGAACGATCTTTTGCTTTTGGTTTCAGGTTACGTGCGCCGATCAATGACTATGTTTCTTGCTCTTTTTTCCGATTGAGTAATTCTAAAATGATTTCTTCTTCTTAATAAATATCTTAGTCTCACGCATATGCACTGTTGGATAAGAGCATCTCCAGTCACAGCCCCATATCCCGTCCGGATTGGCACCGGGACGAGTGCTATGGGGGCTGTCCGGACGAAATGACGGCTATGGGGGGCGTCTCTCCCCACTCGCAGCCCCAATAGCCATCCCAATAGGAGTACATGTTTCTATGTCATTTCCACAAACAGCTTGCAGGCGCCTTGAGTCCGGCCTCGCCACGCTCGCCAATGCCGCCGCGTACTAGGGTTGGTTGCACTTGGTCGCGCTCGACGTGCTCCGCCGCCGTGCGCCGAGGTCGCACTCTCCCTCGACCTGCTCTGCCACCGCGCGCCGTGGTCGCGCTCTCCGGGACGAGCTCGGCGTCCGGGACGAGGTAGAACCGGTGGGTGCCCGCATCAAGGAGCGCGTCGGTGCGGAGGAGGGCGGCGAGGAGCGCGTCGGCACGGAGAGCTCCGCGTCCTCAAGGTCCTGCGAGCGCTGCGCGAAGCCACACTGAGCATCGAGTCCAGCGGCCCCGACTGCGTCCCGGTCCTGCAGGCGCTCCTCGCGCTCGAGGCCAGCGCGGACGACCTGCTTGTCGGCGACCCCGAGCTCAGCGGACGCAGACGACCTGCACGCCGGTGACCCCGAGCTCAGGGGACGCGGACGACCTGCTCACGGCCGCTTCCTAGCCGGGGGAAGCCTGCAAGCTGGGTGGTGGTCACGGCTCTGATGCCCCGCTGTCGCCTTCTTCCGCTCTGTCAGGCGCTGGGAGGACCACGCCGGGCTGCCGGGATACGGTGGGAGGACGAGGAAGCAAGAGAGAAATAAAAGAGAGTAGCACGTGGAGGCACGACGTGGGTTTGGCTTGGTAGCGCCGGACGAAATAAAGGGTCTTCCCGGACGAAATTAGGCTATGGGGCACGTGAGGTTTTTTGGTTGGGACTCCCCATAAAGCTATGGGGGATCTTTGGGGGCGACGACTGGAGATGCTCTAACTAGTTAGCTTGTGGGTGTTTATAAGTGCACAACAACCCTCGGTGAAAGGTTGAAAGTGACTTGTTTTTTCAAGCAACACCCACAAACAACACCAGTTGTTTGGTATATCAAGCAAAACCTGTGATATGTACTCACAGAACCGGACACTATCTCTGCTTTGTCCTTTCACTCTTCTCTCAGACTACACGCTACATGAAATAAGGCTTCTTTTGATTCACAGGATTTCCTAAGGAATCTTGTAGGATTTGGACCCTATGGATTTTTTCCTTTCCAATGTGTTTGATTCACAGGATTGTAATCTGTAGGAATTACTCCCGTAGGAATTCTGTAGTGTATTTTCACAGGAAAACTAACATGAGCTTAGACCTCATGGAAAATTCCTACGTCTTATTCCTATGTCTATAGGATTCCAGTGGACAGGGCAACCCAGTCCTACGCAATTCCTATTCCCCTATCTTTCCTACCATGTGAATCAAAGAAGGCCTAAATAATTCTCACTTTCTCAGATGCAATGTGAAATCCTGGTCCTGGTCGTCGCCTCAACGCTGCATCAAAAAGCAATAAATTGGCATCTTCGAGGTCACTTCTACCTGACAGAAAGGTGAACATAAATGAAGAGAAAAATGAAGAAGTGGTGCTCATTAGAATCGAACAACAAATGAAATAAAAACTAAGGAAAAATAAAAAGATCAGAAAATAAAGAATTGTGAAATAGGGAAGAAAAGGCTTGATAGGATGTAACAAACAAAAATAAAGAGAAATCAATAGAAAATATAAAAATAAATAGAAAGAAAAAAGGTCTATGTCGTCGAGTTCCTCAACCTCATCCCTGCCTCCACCTTCATCATCTGCACGAAGCTCATTAGCGATGTGGCCAGTGTCGTCGGCACCATGGTTGTCAGCCTCTGCAACGACACCAACCTCCTCCCGCAACTATCCACCAAAACCTGCCTAGATCGTCACCTTATTCAACCCTAATAGGAAGATCATTTACCTCGGATCCCTACCTAAACCCCACTCTAAGAACGTCAAAACCGTAGTCAGGCGACACATCCTCCTCAAAACAGCCTCAAGCGAGTCTCGTTCGGCATCGCAGCGGACGGGCAACGGCAGTGCCCTCCTGGTTACAGACGTTCTGGATGTGATGGACATGGTGGAGGTGCTGATCAATCGACCCGAGTCAACTTTCAGGGTTATGCGTTATGGGTTTGTCTCTGTATTCTAAAAAAATAGGGACAAATATGTGTGTTCGAATAGTTGGAGCTACCAACAAACTCTATCCAAATATGGTGTTTTAATTTTTATCTTTTGCTATATGATTTATCTTGTGAGGATGTTCTTGGATATCTCTATCACTGCAAAAATATTTCCGTACACTCATTGTCCCTAGACAATTGATATTCATGTTTGTGATAAAATATTTTTGATTATCCTTACATTGGCATTTTTGCTCTTATTGTCCTCATCTCTTGCCAAGTTATTTATTTGACTCTCATTGTCCTCCGTACCTCTTGTGGGTCTTATTGTTTTCTTGATCTTATTTTAGTGTGTTAAATGGTATATGGGGAGTGTTGACCCCATTAGTGTGCAATTGATATTCAAATGTAAAATCCTAAGATCATGCACGAACTTTGGGGGAGCTATCCTATACTAGTTAGAACATTATCTCTTAAATTGATATATGATCGTTTCAATTGGTATTTAATTTCTACATTATGTGTTTGTGGAAGACAAACCTTTTCATTTGGTGTTTTGTGCCATCATGAAAAGTGTAGAGAGTGCTTGGTTTATTTGTTATAACCTTGCTCTCTTTCGGGAGTTTGCTTTCTCATCTCTTGAAATATGTCTTATCTTCTTAAATGAGAAAAGTCATTTGAGCATGTGTCTTATATTTATCTTCTATGCTCATTTGTTTTGCTTGGGTTCTTTCAATTGGTATTAATTGGAATTTGATATCTCATTCATAGATATTTATTTCATTTGGTATCTCTACCTTGTTCTCCGACTTGTCTCCACTTGTCTCGGTTATTTCATACTCGAGTTCTTTACTTGTGCATTTACTTGACCAGCTACGGCCCAAAAGCTGGGCAGCCCAAGGCCACCGAACCAGCCCATGCTCAATCATCTCCTATCTCGGCTCGTTTTCTTACGTGACTTTATGTACCGAACAAACTCCGAAAATCTCGTCTATTTCTTGCCCCCTCGGCCACTAAACTCCGCCTATTTAGACCCCGTTCGGATATCCTCCGCTCTGTAATTTGGTTCCCGGAACTGCCGGAGCTGGGCCGAACGCAAAAACTCCGCGGAGTCGAACCGGTGGAGTGGAGTGGCATCTAGTTCATTTCCGTGGAGCCAGAAAAATGACGCTATCCGCGGAGTGGAGAGCGTAGTCAGAGATTTAGGGGAACAGAGGACATCCAAACAGGCTCTTAATCCCCTGAATCATGCGGTCCTTTCCCCTCTTTTTCCTTTTGTAACCCTAACCCAAATCGATCTCGATTTCGAGATCGAAATCTACCGCCGCCGACCGCCATTAACGGAGCTCGGAGACAAAGGTTGCGTCTCCACGAGGACGCTCCAAACCTTCTATTCTTGTCTTTTTCTTTTTCACTCTTCCTTGCGCAACTCCGTAACCTATTTACCCTTTCGTTCTGCACTAGATCGACGAGACCTTGTCGCCGGAGTTCATAGCCGCCACCGCCAAGTCGAGGGCGAACGTCACCGCCGCAAGCATCTTGTGACCCATAAGAGGACTGATGTCTACTACACACTTCTATTCTTGTAGACTTGTTGGGCCTCCAAGCGCAGAGGTTTGTAGGACAACGGCAATTTTCTCTTAAGTGAGTAACCCCAATGTTTATTGAACTAAGGGAGGTAGAGGTCAAAGATATCCCTCTCAAGCAACCCTGCAATTAAGATACAAGAGGTCTCTTGTGTCCCCAACACACCTAATACAATTGTCAGTTGTATAGGTGCACTAGTTCGGCGAAGAGATGGTAAAATGCAAGCGATATGGATGGTAAAATGTGATTTTGTAATTCTGTAATAAAAATGACAGCAATCAAACAAGTGACAAAAGTGACTAAAAACGGTGTATCAATGCTTGGAAACAAGGCCTAGGCTTCATACTTTCACTAGTGACTACTCTCAACATCATTAACATAATTAAACACATGATAGTTCCCACAAAAACACATGCATGGTAGACGTTACTTGGAGATCATTTTTTCGTGGATCAAATAGGATGAGAATTGCGTAGGGCTACGAAAAGCACACCTTAAAGTTCGTATTCCACATGTATGGACACTTCATGCTGTCACTATCCGCATCCAAAGATAGTACTAACAAACACCACAACCTATTTCTTGAATAGTCTCATTCTTTAATAACACAAGCATCAAGAAACCTCATGATCTATTCAATCCAACAATAATAAAGAACAAACTCATGATGAAGACCCCTCTAATCTTGATGCATAGAGTCACACACGGCACCCACACTGTCACCGAGGTACCGTGATCACAACGGTGACTCCGCAAATTATACTAGATAACACCATTTGAGCAACATCATATCCATTACATATAGGGAAACATCATGTATTCGACTATACTAACAAAGCTCATGATCACAACGAAGATCACATCACGGGAGAGAGAGACAACCACATAGCTACTTGTATAAGCCTCAGCCCCGGTGAGGGACTACTCCCTCCTCATCGCGGGAAGCAGCGGAGTTGATGGAGATGGCTCCGGCGGTCGATCCCCGTCCCGGCAGGGTGCCGGAACAGGACCTTCTGAACCCCCAAAACTTGTCGGCGATGGCATCGAAGCTCTGTATCGTATTTGGGAAAATCCTTCGGGGGTTAGGGTTTTTTCGTCGGGGGTGATTTATAGGCCAAAGGGCATCGCGAGGGGGTCTCCGAGGGGCAGGTGGCCCCCCTGTCACCTGCGGGTGGGACCCGTCCCAGGGTTGTGGGTCCCTCGCGGGGTCGCCCTTCTGGCTCCGGTCCTTATATCTTCAATAAAAAATCTTCATAAATTTTCGTCCAATTCCGAGAATATTTTCAGAAGTAACTCTCTGCAACAAAATCAGCACAAAAATAGTGAACTGGCACTGGGCATCTTGTTAATAGGTTAGTCCGACAAAATGCATAAAAATGATGTAATATGATAGTAAAAACATGTGACAACATCACAAAACTAGCATGGATCAATCAAAAATTATAGATACGTTTGACACGTATCAGCATCCCCAAGCTTAACTCCTACTCGTCCTCGAGTAGGTAAGTGATAACAAAATAATTTTTTATGAGACATGCAACCAACACAATCGTGATAAAGATAGTAATGTAAAGCATAGGATGTGAATGAAGTGATACAAAACAATTGTTTATAGTTGATAGCAAGAAAGCAATGATTAACCAAGTTGAATCATTCAAGCAAAACCTTTCATAAATAGTACGTTAAAGACATGAAAGCAATGTGATCCACAAATTTGATTAATTCTCAGAGTTAACAATTCCATGACAAAAGTGTTTGAAAATCAAAACAAAGAAGATGCAAGTGTTAGCAAGAAGTTTCAGCTTCCAACGGTAAAGTCAATATAAAGATTCATATTTAATCTGACAATGCAATATGATCAATGATACCCAGTGTCAATGCTAGATGTTTGCTTTGGTGGAGATAGAAGGAGGAGCAAAACTGACTCAACATTAAAAGTAAAAGAAAGGCCCTTCGTAGAGGGAAGAAGTGATTAGTCATGTGCTAGAGCTTTTTATTTTTAATGAAACTGAAGTAAAACAATTTTGAGACATGCGTGCTTTCGTCAACGACTTCACAACAGAGAAGCTATCTAGTCCCCCATAACAAGCAAGGCTTTTAGACTTGTGAGAGCAGCTGGTTTTTAGAGGAGCGAGTACGCAAATATTTCTCCTTGGTTTCACCACTGTCCAATATTTTGAGCCGATTTCTCAGATTTTCATTGCGCGGAGAAGAATGGTGAGTTATATTTATATTTTTGCTTAAGCTGCTCTCGGGTTGATTCAAGTGAAGACGTAATCCATCGACACTGGGTGAAAGGGGGGAAATGACCTTGCTCATCACGAGTTAAATCTAGCTCTCCACTGCTCCCTCACGAGCTTAAAAACAGAGGCATAAAAAGGAGTATTTTGATTTTTTTTCAAAGATAGCACATGACAAATTTACTTGGAATGCCAAGAAATACCATGCATAGGTAGATATGGTGGACTCAGCTGGCAAGAGAGTTTGGCTTTGGGGATTTGGATGCACGAGTGAACCATACACTCAGTACTAATTTTTGGGCTTAGCAAACAAGGTATTTGAAACAAACATTTAAAATTAACCGGTAACAAAGTAACATAAGACATAAGTCATTCATAACCATAAAAGCTCCACACCGTCTCCCATGTTGACCAAACAATTCTTTTGATGGAAAGATTAGCTTAATGAATTAACAACTACGAAACACCACACAGTTTCAAGTTTTTAACAGTATTTCTTTACTAATCAATTCCACTCAAATAACCAGCAAGTTTAAGCATTCATCTTAATATCTCAAAACAAATGAGAAGTGTCAAGTATCCACACAATGATCTACAATACTATGCAGGCTTTTCATTTCATTCCAATATCACATGAATAGCATTTTGTCACTTTGACAATTCAAGCAATTTTCCAATAACAACTCTCCAACAAATATAAGTGAAGAACATGAGAGTTTAACAACAACTACTAGCAGCTCTAAATAAGATAAAAGCTAAAAGCGAGAGCTTACTAGCAAACAAACAGTAGCTAAGAATACTCAACAAGATATAAGCGAAGCAAAGGAGTATTCAAATGAAAAAGCGGAGCGTGTCTCTCTCCCACACAAGATGGATAATATCCAACCTTAATATGACCAGAAAACAAACAAAACTAAACTAAAAGCAAAATAAAATGACGCTCCAAGAATAGCACATAATATGTAAAGTGATAAAAACGTAGTTTCAACGAAACGACCTGATGGTTGTTCGTAAAGAGTGGGGATGCCCCAAGCTTAGATGCTTGAATCTTCTTAAATATTCCAGGGGGATTCCATGGGGGCATCCCCAAGCTTGAGCTTTTCTCCATTATCACATCACCGTGTCGTTCAAAACTTAAAAACTCACTTCACACAAAACTTCTCATAGACTGATTAGAGGGTTAGTGCTCAAAAATTAAAATGCACATGTGTTCTACTCAAGACAAATTGCAAACAACTTTATCAGGCATTAGCTACTATTTACTAAGCCTCAATGTGGTACTCCTCCTCTAGAGTATCACATTTGACGATAGTAAAGAGACGAATACAAAATAAAAGCAGAATCTGTCAAAAACTGAACAGTCTGTAATGATCGAATTTTTCGAGGCACTTTTGTAGCTCAAATCAGAAAAGTCAAAACTAACGAAAGATATATAAAAGTATCAGGCTTGCTTTCTAAAAATTTCAGAAAAATATAAAATTCAGAGATTTTTTTTGATTTTCTAACAGTGAAGGACAGAAATCTGTTTCTGGACAGCAAAACAATACCTCACACTTTCAATGCATTAGAGGCTAAACTTGGCACACAAAACCAAAAGAAAAAATATACAATGAAGTTGCTACAGAGGAAACAACTTCAAGACTCAAGAAAAGCAAAAATCAAACTAAAAGTAAAAGATGGGTTGTCTCCCAACAAGCGCTTTTCTTTTAAGCCTTTTAGCTAGGCATGATAATTTTAATGATGCTCTCATAAGAATAAGAGTTGGAACGCAAAAGAGAGCATCATTGATAATCCCCAAGAGCAAGTAATCACTGTAGCACAATTCGATAAGTATTTGAGTGTCAAACCCACGAGGAGCTGAAGGTAAACTATCTATTCTCTAAAGCCCTATAACCCTCTTATATGGCCTTCTATGCAAAGCAATAAATTTGAGTATGAAAGGAACTAACTAATGGAAGCAAGTGATGTGGAGTAGGTTTATCTAGCAACAAGTTTCTAAGAGCAAGTTTTCTAATACAAGTTAAAGTAGCAAGTAGCAAGGATCTCAAGTAGCAAATATCTTAAGGGAGCAAATGTTCTGGCAATTGTTATTTCATTCGTGTGGTTGTCACAATTAGTGAAGCACATGTTTTAGTCTTAATTGTTTCTTCTAGGGGGGAGCCATAAATAGGTGTAGCCAAGTAAGTGAGCAAATTACACAACTCTTATGATGGATCTCATGGCCAATTAAATGTGCAGCATAAGAATTATTAAGACATAATTGTCCCACCATAGCCTTAAGTTCTAAGGTCCCCCATATATATATATCCCCCAATAGAGTAACTTCATGATTCGATCTCGGGTTTACTTGTCCTCCCAAGTCTCCCTCACTCCATTACCTTACCGGTGATCACCTTACATGCATTCCCCAACATATGCGTGCACTCATATATTGTACATCAAGACAATCATAAAAGATAACAAAACTTGTATGCAACCAATCAACGAACTATTTCACTGATGTCATGAACAAATCACTTCTCAAACATAGATGGAGAGACACAATAGATCAAGGGAAAAGTATATTGCATCATACATCATGTTTGCCAAGAGTTTACAGTGGAGAGATGAGATGATCTTGCTGTAGAAGTTGATGATGAACACGCCGGAGGGGGGTGGAGCCCTCCGGAGGTTGATTCCGGCGGTGTTTCCCCCCTCCGATCATCTCCGGCGGCAGCCTTCTGTCTCTCTGTTTCTGGTTTTGTGTTTCTCCGCCGCCTCCGTCTGGAAAACGTCGGGGGACTATTTTTATAGTCTTTTGTAGGTCACGAGGAAGCTTCGGGAAGAAGGATCGACGCAAACGGGGCCACGATGGCCAAAAGAGGTGGGCCCACACGGCCAGGTACAGGGGCTGCGTGGGGCACCCTATTTTGCCCCTCCGGCCTCCGTTTGCTTGCTTCCTTAGCTCCTAGGTCTTCCTCCTTCCAAAAAAATGATCCCCGTAAATTTGCAGCTCATTATGATGTCGTTAAGGCCCTGAAATAAATAAGGAAAGAAATAGGGTTTTTCTGCCTACGCAGGATTAATTCCATAAAAAGGGGAAATCATTATTAATTACCAAAAATCATTAAATAATAGTAATATACCCCTTATATGATGCAAATATGAATGGAATACAAATATTATAGTGCAAAGTTCATGTATGCATTTTACATGCATCAACATCCCCAAGCTTAACTCATGCTCGTCCTCGAGTATGGAAGTGATAAAACTAACATGAACTTTGCAATATAATAACAACATGGATATAAAAAATAATTGCTACTGCTACATATAGTCAAATGATTCATTATTCAAAGAAGTAGCAATATGCAAACAGTTTATAAAGTGATGTCAAGTATTCAATGCAAGGATGTCACAAAGTGTAACATAAAAGATAATAATATGGACCACATGTATGCAACATGATAAGTAAGAACATCCTACATAGGTCATAGAGTGAAGATGAAAATCTGAATATAAAAGGTGGACACTTTGGAAAAGATATATAAATGAGTATAGGTAAAGCATGCATAAGTTCCATCTATCCTCCAAACTATTCTACTTAAGTTATTGAATGCAATGGTAATACTTGGTGTCAAGCTCTCATTCCCCTATCATAGCATCTTGAATGATTAAAGTTTAATGTGAAAGCAAATATGAGTAGTGGCCTTGATAAAGTAAAGGTTAGATGTCTCATGCCCCTTGAATACAAGTAGCTACACCATGATTACTCAACTTGGGAAACAAAACAAGTTTAAGTTATCTATCATTGTAAATAATAATGGTATCATCAAGAGCCTCAACTGGGGTACCTCTTGTCCCATGATATGAATCAAGCCCACATCAAAACAACAAGACAAACAAACATAATGAACAACCTCAACACCCTTTTTATTTACCACTTGATATAGCTTTTTATTGTAGGGTGCATCACAGAAAGTTCAAAATAGCATGTAAGTAAATTTCCACCATGAATGATGCATGGCTTAGATTAGCAGCCCAGGTTTCTCTCTAACCATTTATACAAACTCATTTAAACTTACTATATTTCCACATTATTTCACCATGATAGGCATCCATAAACAAAAGTACATGATATCAACTAAATAAATGATGGAACATGTTGAAAGCTTTGCATGTGACAGCACATATGGGCTAACTCCCAACCTTAAACATTTATCAAGCCACTATCATCATAATATTAATCACAATGGTTCATATTTATTAAATGCAATAAAAGTAAAGTGTGCATCAAGTTCGCGAGAGCTTTTTAACCAACTTTTCCCATTACAATAAATAACACAATCATTTTTATTTAGAGGTATAGATAATACAAATAACATGATAAACATACTTGGAATAGAATAAAGCTAATAGGTAGATATGGTGGACTCACTGAAAAAACTTTGGTTGAAGGTGTTGGAAACAAGTTTTTACTTGTTGGAATTTTTGGGCTAGCAAAAGTGAGAAAGATGACCATCTAGATGCATGCATGAGTGTCCATATAACTAACTAATTCATTTCAAACAAGGTGAAATAACATACAACATCAAAACATGAATAAAAGATAGCTCATGATAAAGCATTTGCAAATTATTACTCATAAAGAACATATGAATTATGCAACTATATGTAACTTTTTAAATCAACTCAAACATCCCTTTCCCAATCATTATAATAGAATCCAACTAAATTCAACCCAAACTTCCAGTAGCTCTCTCATATAAAAATGATAGTGGTGGCCTCAAAACAAAAACTAGACTAACATAACAAACAAATAAAAGACGCTCCAAGTTTATGCGATAAAGTGCATTGATAGAAAAACAGAAGTTAGACGTGTGCAAACCGAGAGTGTGTTGGTCCAGTGGGGATTTCTTCACATCCCCAAGCTTATGGTTTTCACCATCCTTGGTTTGCTCTTGGTGCATCTCCTCTAATCCCTGTGAAAAAACTTCAAAACACTGTTTCTCCCATTTCTTTTCTGTGGGGTAACATTAGTAGTGATAGACAAATGCATTACTTGCTGCTTATAATCCTTAGACAAAAATTCATATGAATGTCCAGAAAGTGTATAATGTTGTATGCCTATTAATAAACTCAATTGGATCAACAAGATTCAAGATAAAAGTTCAAAACATGCATCAAACAATATTGAACAGAATCTGTCCAGAAAACTGACAGCAGCAAAACGTATTTTTCTACCTGACTTACACATGTCTAAAAATTCTGAAAAACTTCATGCATACAGAGTATGAGAAGTTGCAGTTACAGTAAAAATATCAGCTCAATCGGAGTTACAGAATAAGAACTAAAAATCAAACGTGCACAGACCTGTGCTGGAATGAAATCTCTGCATGCAAAACAACAACTTTTTCATACCAAAATGGGTAAAACTTGGCACTTTATTAAAAATTCCAGAAACTAGACTAAGAAAACATTCTCTTGCTACATCAAGAGGACACAAAGAAAATCAAAAGTAAAAACAACCGGGTTGCCTCCCGTAAAGCGCTTTCTTTATAGCCATATAGCTAGGCTTACTTACTTGGTATCAAGATGGTTGGAGTGAGGTTGTTTGGCTTCCCCAAGCTTAAATTCTTGTATGTAGGGTGAGCTTAGGGGTTACATCCCCAATCTTGAGTTTTTGTCCCTCTTGATCTTGTTCATCACCCTCAACTCTTCCACTTGAAAGTTCTCTTCACATAAAACTCATTATAAAACTTGATTAGAGGGGTTAGTGTCTCCATAAATTAAATCCTCATAGGTACAGCAAAGACATATTGTGAGTTTATTCTAAACATTATCTACTTTTACTTATGGTTGTGCATTGCTCTTTGATCAATAGAATCACACAAAACACAAGTAATGAGAGTAATGCAAAATAAACACAGAATCTGTTAAAAACTGGACAGCCCGTAAAGAGTGAACTTTCAGAGGCACTTACGTTGCTCAAACCAAAAAACTTTGAACTAATGAATTGTGTATTAATAACTTAAGATTTCTGTCTTAAAATATCAAGTCAATATACCTCTTCTGTTATTTTTAAAATTTTTCGCAGTGAAGCTCAGGAATCTGTTTTCTGGACAGCAAATCACTATTGTTTAATCCTACCTCTCAAAAGAGGTTATTCTTGCCTTTTAAGATGAAAAAAAAGATACAAAGGTGATGTAACTCTTTTTATTTGGTTTTAGCTTTGGGAAAATTTTTAATGATAGGGACTTTGCAATGGTTCCATTGGCATGAACAACACATGTTCAAGGTCGACCCCAACTTCTCCATTACTCATCCTTCTCATTTACTTTCCCAATCTTTTATGTAAAGTGAAAATCTTAAAATAATTGTTAGCAAATAGTAGGTAAAGTTATTTTACATATTGTAAGGATATAAAGGTGTGCTCAAACTGAATAGGACATTAAAGCATAAGGAACACACCACAGAATATTAAACAATTTACTTTTAAGTCTAACTCTCTTCCTATGCATTGGAGTTTTATATATGAATAAATAACAACAAACTTGAGGTAACCAATGCATATAATAATCAATAGCTTGCATTTTAAATAACATAGATACATAAAGGGTATTCTTATCTCTTCCTTTCTCATAATAGTTGCAAGCATTAAAGTTAAACATAACCACATAGTTTTGAATAGAATCACCATATAAAGACTTATCATCTAATGAGCATAATGGATCATCATGTAAAGCATCATCATATAGCATGTCCAAACCATATTCTTCATCATTATTAATAATGTTCTCATTAGGCATAGGTTGATATTCTTCCTCATCATTAGAGTCATAAAAGCAAAGTTTATCATTAGCAAAATCTTGAGTGTTACCCTCATCCATAGGTGGTGAAGGTGGAAGTTCCTTCTCTTCATTATCTAGTTGTTCATCATTTTCAACATCTTCTTGGGGTTGCACGAGCATCCCCAAGCTTAGGCTTTTGTCATCTTCTTCCTGCAAAACATCAGTACTACCTTGGGCAAATCTCTTCCTTGTGTCAACAACATAGATATTTTCATCAAATTCACGTATGCAAATTTCAAGGAGATTGGCAATAAAAACTTTATAATGAGAAGCTATAGGGTAGGTTTCATGCTCATAAATGAAGGTGTATAATTCATAGGCTCCCATAAAAATAACAAATTGCTCTACTTCTTCCATCCCTAAGTGAGCATAATTCCATGTATGATAAGTTGCAAGAACAGGTTCGTATTTGTTGGAAGGGCATTGGAATTCAAAGTGTATAAAGTATTTAGAGCAACAAATTTCTTCCTCATGATAATCAAGCAGCTCACTAGCAATTTTATATAGAAGCTCTATGTAGCCTCCTAATCTTTTTCCTTCATTTGATTTTCTAAATTCAGCAGCTATCATGGCATTTTCATAATAATTTTCCATTTTATAATTTTTTTGTGTTTTGAAATATATGTTAGTATACAATGCAAACAAGAATAAAAGTTTAGCACAACGCTGATAACCCCCAAGAGCAGGGGATCACTGTAGCACCTCTCAATGTGAAAGTAGGGTATCGATCCGCAGGAGCAAGAAGGAAAAGTTATCTATTCCCTACAACTAAAGTGTCACAAGTTTAGTTGATTATGCACTAGACAGGTTTAAAGAACAAGATGATTGATTTAATGGATGGAAGTTTAATGTAACAAAACAAGAATATAAAAGTGTCCCAATCCTCTTCAATGCAAGAGAACAAGACAAAGGTGTAAACGATGCTTGGAAATAAGGCCTAGGGATCATACTTTCACTAGTGGACACTCTCAACAATAATAATATTATTGAATACATAGATATTTCCTCTTCACTATGCTACCCCGAACTATCTTCTAGTTGGATAACGAACACCAATCCATTGTATAGGGCTACAAAAAGCACACCTTAAAGTCGCATTCCACATCTAGGGAACCCCACACTGTCAACTTGAGCCCTCTAAATAGTACTAGACAAACACCACAATTTCATAGATACATCCAACACAAATAATAGCTCATGATAAGTATTCATGTAATCTTTAGCCTAAGAGCCACACACGGTGCACACACTGTCAACTTCACACCATGGGACAAAGGTGACTCCAGAAATCACATCAATAAAACCACTTGAGTAGCATAATTCATAAGATGATAAAGAGTAACATCTATGGATTCAACTAGATTACAAAGCTCATGATCACATAAAGATCACACCATGGGAGAGAGAGATAAACCACATAGCTACCGGCATGAGCCCTCAGCCCCGAGGGAGACTACTCCCCCTTCATCATGGAGACGGTGAAGATGTCGTTGGGGGAAATGGAGATGATCTTGCTGTAGATGTTGATGATGAACACGCCGGAGGGGGGTGGAGCCCTCCGGAGGTGGATTCCGGCGGCGTTTCCCCCCTCCGATCTTCTCCGGCGGCAGCCTTCTGCCTCTCTGTTTCTGGTTTTGTGTTTCTCCGCCACCTCCTTCTGGAAAACATCCGGGGACTATTTTTATAGTCGGGTTTAGGTCACGAGGAAGTTTCGGGAAGAAGGATCGACGCAAACGGGGCCACGAGGGCTGAAAGAGGTGGGCCCACGCGGCTACAGTACCAGGCCGCGTGGGGCACCCTCTTCTGGCCCTCCGGCCTCCGTTCGCTTTCTTCTTTCGCTTCTAGGTCTTCCTCCTTCCAAAATAATGATCCTCGTAAATTTATAACTCATTATGACTTCGTTAAGGCCCTGAAACAAATAAGGAAAGAAATAGGTGTTTTCTACGCAGGACTAATTTCATAAAAAGGGGAAATCATTATTAATTACCAAAAATCATTAAACAACAGTAATATACCCCTTATATGATGCAAATATGAATGGAATACAAGTATTATAGTGCAAAGTTCATGTATGCATTTTACATGCATCAACATCCCCAAGCTTAACTCATGCTCGTCCTCGAGTATGAAAGTGATAAAACTAATATGAACTTTGCAATATAATAACAACATGGATATAAAAGATGATTGCTACTGCTACATAAAGTCAAATGATTCATTAATTCAAAGAAGTAGCAATATGCAAACAGTTTATAAAGTGATATCAAGTATTCAATGCAAGGATGTTCAATGATAGTTCACAAAGTGTAACATAAAAGATAGTAATATGGACCATATGTATGCAATGTGATAAGTAAGAACATCCTACATAGGTCATAGAGTGAAGATGAAAATCTGAATATAAATGGTGGACACTTTGGAAAAGATATATAAATGAGTAGAGGTAAAACATGCATAAGTTTCATCTATCCTCCAAACTATTCTACTTAAGTTATTGAATGCAATGGTAATACTTGGTGTCAAGCTCTCATTCCCCTATCATAGCATCTTGAATGATTAAAGTTAAATGTGAAAGCAAATATGAGTAGCAAGGTTGGAAAAAACGCTAGGCGTAAGCGAGGCGGTTGGCATTCGCCTAGCGCCTAGGCGATGATTAAGCGCACTAGGCGCGTCCTAGGCGGGCATATAGTTTGCACCATCAGGTGTTTATTTTGGGTTATTATATATCTATACACGATAATTTTGACCATATAAATGAGTATTCTATCAACAACTGTCATTGGATTATAACCCATCTGGTTCTTCAAAATAATATGACATGATTTCATGGTGGAGAACAAAATTTATTGGTTACACTGCATAGAGTACCGCTTATGCCCTAGGCGAGGCGTTTGCCCATCGCCTAGTGCCTAAGCGAGCTAAAGCATTGCCTAGGCGCTGCCTAATCCAACACTGATGAGTAGTGGCCTTGATAAAGTAAAGGTTAGATGTCTCATGCCCCTTGAATACAAGTACCTACACCATGATTACTCAATTTGGGAAACAAAGCAAGTTTAAGTTATCTATCATTGTAAGTAAAAATGGTATTATCAAGAGCCTCAACTGGGGTACCTCTTGTCCCATGATATGGATCAAGCCCACATCAAAACAACAAGACAAACAAACATAATGAACAACCTCAACACCCTTTTTATTTACCACTTGATATAGCTTTTTATTGTAGGGTGTATCACAGAAAGTTCAAAATAGCATGTAAGTAAATTTCCACCATGAATGATGCATGGCTTAGATTAGCGGCCCAGGTTTCTCTCTAACCATTTATACAAACTCATTTAAACTTAACTCTATTTCCACATTATTTCATCATGATAGGCATCCATAAACAAAAGTACATGATATCAACTAAATAAATGATGGAACATGTTGAAAGCTTTGCATGTGAAAGCACATATGGGCTAACTCCCAACCTTAAACATTTATCAAGCCACTATCATCATAATATTAATCACAATGGTTAATGTTTATTAAATGCAATAAAAATAAAGTGTGCATCAAGTTCGCGAGAGCTTTTTAACCAACTTTTCCCATTACAATAAATAACATAATCATTTTCATTTAGAGGTATAGATAACACAAATAACATGATAAACATACTTGGAATAGCATAAAGCTAATAGGTAGATATGGTGGACTCACTAGAAAAACTTTGGTTGAAGGTGTTGGAAACAAGTTTTTACTTGTTGGAATTTTTTTTGGGCTAGCAAAAGGGAGAAAGATGACCATCTAGATGCTTGCATGAGTGTCCATAGAACTAACTAATTCATGTCAAATAAGGTGAAATAACATACATCATCAAAACATGAATAAAAAATAGCTCATGATAAAGCATTTGCAAATTATTACTCATAAAGAAGCTCATGAATCATGCAACTATATGTGTCATTAAAAATCAACTTAGACATCCCTTTTCCCAATACAACAAAAGCATGCAAGATATTCCAACCCATATTTCCAGTAGCTCTCTCATATAAAAAATGATAGTGGTGGTCTCAAAACAAAAATCAAACCAAAACAAAAACAAATAAAAGACGCTCCAAGTTTATGCGATAAAATGCATTGACAGAAAAACAGAAGTTAGACGTGTGCAAACCGAGAGTGTGTAGGTCCAGTGGGGTTGTCTTCACATCCCCAAGCTTATTGCTTTCACCATCCTCGGATAACTCATGGTGCATCTCTTCCAATTCCTGTGAAAAAAACTTCAAAACACCGTTTCTCCCATTTCTTTTTTGTGGGGTGACATTAGTAGTGATAGACAAATGCATTACTTGCTGCTTATAATCCTAAGAAAAAATTTCATGTGAATGTGAAGAAAGTGTATAATGTTTTATGCCTATTAATAAACTCAATTGGATCAACAAGATTCAAGTTAATAGTTCAAAACATGCATCCAACAATATTGGACAGAATCTGTCCAGAAAACTGACAGCAGCAAAACGTATTTTTCTACCTGACTTAAACATGTCTAAAAATTCTGAAAAAATTCATGCATATATAGGATCAAAAGTTTCAGTTACAGTAATAATATCAGCTCATTCTGAGTTACATAATAAGAAATAAAAATCAAACCGTGCACAGACCTGTGCTGAAATGAAATCTCTGCATGCAAAATAACAACTTTCTCAAACCAAAATGGGTAAAACTTGGCAATTTATTAAAAATTCCAGAAAATAAACTAAAAACTAAGTCTCTTGTTACAGAAAGAGGACACAAAGAAAATAAAAACAACCGGGTTGCCTCCCGTAAAGCGCTTTCTTTATAGCCATATAGCTAGGCTTACTTACTCGGTATCAAGATAGTTGGAGTGAGGTGGCTTGGCATCCCCAAGCTTAAATTCTTGTACTTACTTGATATATGTAGGGTGAGCCTAGGGGTAAAATCCCCAAGCTTGAGTGTTTGTCTCTCTT
The DNA here is from genome assembly GCA_012064385.1 of Puccinellia tenuiflora. Taxonomy (NCBI): domain Eukaryota; kingdom Viridiplantae; phylum Streptophyta; class Magnoliopsida; order Poales; family Poaceae; genus Puccinellia; species Puccinellia tenuiflora. The sequence continues at coordinate 1,089,004 of QRDG01000351.1, forward strand.
GATCTTTGTTTATCACCCTCAACTCTTACACCTGAAAGTTCTCTTCACACATAACTCATCATAAAACTTGATTAGAGGGGTTAGTGTCTCCATAAATTCAATCTCCATAGGTACAGCAAAGACATATCATGAGTTGATTCTAAACATTAGCTAATATTACTATGGTTGTGCATTGCTCTTTGATCAATAGAACCACAGAAAACACAAGTAATGAGAGTAATGCAAAATAAAGACAGAATCTGTCAAAAACTGGACATCCCGTAAAGAGTGAATTTTCAGAGGCACTTACGTTGCTCAAATCATAAAATTTTGAACTAATGGAATGTGTATTAATAACTTAAAGTTCCTGTCGTAAAATTTCAGGTCAAAATTCCTTTTCTGTGATTTTTAATATTTTTCTCAGTGAAGCTTAGGAATCTGTTTTCTGGACAGCCATGATAGTTTTAATGATGCTCACATAGGAATAAGAATTGAAACACAAAGGTGAGCATCAAGGAAAAAATATGAAACATATTTAAGTCTCACCCACTTCCTATGCATTGGGATCTTGTATATGAATGAATCACAATAAATAGTAATTTCACAATGCATATTAACAGTAGTAACTTGCAGCATATATTTATTAGAAGCATAAAGAGGGTTCTTAATACTTCCTCTTTTATAATAGTTGCAAGTAGAATAAATAAATTCAACCATAGAATCACAAAAATCATTCAACTTAGATAATATAGGCACATAAAGAGGATCATTAAATTTATTTTGTAATTCATTAGCATGCTTCCCTCTTTCAAAATAATTATTAAGATCAATATAAAGTTTAATATCATGGTTGCAACAAATATTTGGAACTAAAGATAATTGCAAACCACATAAGTATTTCTCAACATAAGCAAATTTCTCCTCCATGGTGTGAATAGGGGAGTTCAGAAATAAAGTAGGACTCTCATGAGTGAGAGTATTATCACAAGTAGCAAGTATATCATTTTTATCCTCACATAAAGTAGTAACAACTAAACATGGAGGATTATCAATAAGCATAGGACCATCATCTAAAGCATTATCATATAGCATGTCCAAACCATGTTCTTAATCATTTTTAGAATCATAAAAGCAAAGTTTATCATCAGCAAAATCTTGAGTGTTACCCTCATCCATAGGTGGTGAAGGTGGATGTTTCCTCTCTTCATTCTCTAGTTGTTCATCATTTTCTTCATCCTTTTGCTCTTCATTGTCTTCTTCTTGGGGCTGCATGGACATCCCCAAGCTTAGGCTTTTATCCTCTTCTTCACATACTTCCTCTTCCAAGCTTATGTTTTCATCTTCTTCTTCCTGCAAAACAATAGAGTTCTCTTGGGGAGCCTCATTATATTCAACAACATAAATATTTTGAGAGAAGTTGTCTATGCAATATTCAAGAATAAAATCTATCTCTCTTTCAAATTTGTTAGCTATAGGGCAACTTTTATTTTCATGAATGAAGGTTTGCAATTCAAAAGATGCCTTGAAAGTAACAAATTCCTCTACTTATTCCATTCCTAAATAAGCATAATCACCAGTATGGTAAGATGAAATAACACATTCTTCATGGAACCTACATTGAAATTCAAAATGTTTATCTTCTTGTTCAGAGCAAAAAATACAAGTTACATCATGGTGTAAAAGCAACTCCTCAGCAATATAATTTAATTCCATCATGAAACCTTTTAGTATTTTCCCTTCCTTTGATTCTCTATATTCCTTGGCAATCTTAGCAGCATTCAAGTGTCTAAACAAAGCATCATTTATATCCATACTTATGCCCATAACACGAGTTTTTTGGTATTTTTCATTTTTTGATTTTTTTTGGGTTTTTGATAAATGCAAAACTGAAAGTAAACTAGAGTATATGTAAAACTGAAAATAAATATCTAGTGCAAACAGGAATAAAAACTAAAGCGCTACACTCCCCGGCAACGGCGCCAGAAAAGTGCTTGATAACCCCCAAGAGCAGGGGATCACTGTAGCACCTCTCAATGTGAAAGTAGGGTATCGATCCGCAGTAGCAAGAAGGAAAAGTTATCTATTCCCTACAACTAAAGTGTCACAAGTTTTAGTTGATTATGCACTAGACAGGTTTAAAGAACAAGATGATTGATTTAATGGATGGAAGTTTAATGTAACAAAACAAGAATATAAAAGTGTCCCAATCCTCTTCAATGCAAGAGGACAAGACAAAGGTGTAAACGGTGCTTGGAAATAAGGCCTAGGGATCATACTTTCACTAGTGGACACTCTCGACAATAATAATATTATTGAATACATAGATATTTTCTCTTCACTATGCTATCCTGAACTATCTTCTAGTTGGATAACGAACACCAATCCATTGTGTAGGGCTACAAAAAAGCACACCTTAAAGTCGCATTCCACATCTAGGGAACCCCACACTGTCAACTTGAGCCCTCTAAATAGTACTAGACAAACACCACAATTTCATAGAGACATCCAACACAAATAATAGCTCATGATAAGTATTCATGTAATCTTTAGCCTAAGAGCCACACACGGTGCACACACTGTCAACTTCACACCATGGGACAAAGGTGACTCCAGAAATCACATCAATAAAACCACTTGAGTAGCATAATTCATAAGATGATAAAGAGTAACATCTATGGATTTAACTAGATTACAAAGCTCATGATCACATAAAGATCACACCATGGGAGAGAGAGATAAACCACATAGCTACCGGCATGAGCCCTCAGCCCCGAGGGAGACTACTCCCCCTTCATCATGAAGACGGTGGAGATGTCGTTGGGGGAGATGGAGATGATCTTGCTATAGATGTTGATGATGAACACGCCGGAGGGGGGTGGAGCCCTCCGGAGGTGGATTCTGGTGGTGTTTCCCCCTCCGATCTTCTTCGGCGACAGCCTTCTGCCTCTCTGTTTCTGGTTTTGTGTTTCTCTGCCGCCTCCTTCTGGAAAATGTCCGGGGACTATTTTTATAATCGGTTTTAGGTCACGAGGAAGCTTCGGGAAGAAGGATCGACGCAAACGGGGCCACGAGGGCTGAAAGAGGTGGGCCCATGCGGCTACAGTACCAGGCCGCGTGGGGCACCCTCTTCTGGCCCTCCGGCCTCCGTTCGCTTGCTTCTTTCGCTCCTAGGTCTTCCTCCTTCCAAAATAATGATCCCCGTAAATTTATAGCTCATTATGACTTCGTTAAGGCCCTGAAACAAATAAGGAAAGAAATAGGGGTTTTCTGCATGCGCAGGATGACGGGGATATACCCTTTGGGTCCCCTATCATTGGTATACCTGGTGCGATCAGATCTACGGCCCACCTGGCAGGCCCAAAGAAGCCCATGAAGCACGACTTGGAGTACAATACAAGAAAACATGTAAACCCTACCGGGCTCCCTTTATAAAGCCAGGCAGGGGCACCCCACGAGGGACAGATAGGCATAGCCCTAGCGAGACCATGTCTCACACCATTGCCCTTGTAGCCACCTCGATAATACCAGACAAGCAGGAGTAGGTCTTTACCTCACCTCGAGGGGCCGAACCTGGGTAAACTCGCCCCCTGTTAGCCGTCACAGCCACCAACGCTCATACTCTCTCCCCCTCAATCAACCCGGGGTGTACAACCTTGGGATTTGCCGAGTCCACTCCTCGTCAATTGGCGCCGTCTGTGGGAAGAACAGATCGTTGGAATCATGGTTGCGCCGGCCTCATCTGCAATGAAGAACGGCATCAGCGCCAGGGAGTCGATCTACACCGGCTTCCTCGAGTTCGTCCACCACTCGCCGGCGGATCTCCCGGCGTACGCTGAGGTGCAGCAGAGCGCGTGGATCACCTTTGGTAGTCTGCGCTATCTGGTGGACAGTCGTGGAACGCTCCGGCCCACGCTGGCCACGTTGCGCGCGACGGACGCGCCAGCATCTACACCGACTGCGCCGACCGCGGCTTCACCCGCCGCGAAGATCGCATCTACTGCGGCCACGACGACCGTGTCATCGACTGCCGTGAAGATCACGTCCACTTCAACTGCGTCAGCACCATCTACGACCGCGTCAAAGGCGACTGCGGTGACCACACCCGCGGTTACCAGAAAAATCGCATCTACTGCAACCTTGGCGCGGAACAAGTCTACTCCGACCTTCTTGTCCGCGCCCCGGATGAAGCCAAAATCTACGCCAATCGCGCCTCCGCATCGCGGAGTCGCCAGTAGCAGTGGCCGTGGCACCCGCCACGTCGCTGTGATCTTCGACTCTGAGCATAGCTCAGACGAAGGAAGCAGGACTGGGAGCATCAGCCCCACTCGGCGGGTTTACCCCGCGCAAGTCTATATGGCCAGCCCAGCACGATCCAACGGCGGGGAACCCGTATACCCGCTGGAGGTGACCATGCCGGACAGGGTGACAAGACTCACCATCACTCGGGAGATGGCGATCCAGGCCATGAAGCACGTGGACGAAGGCACGTTCCCTTCACCAGATGAACCCCGAGAAGACCAACTGGCGGTCCAATACTTGCTTTGGAAGGAGTCCGAGCGAGTCCGCCAAGAGAAGGTCGATCTGATTCGGCGCAAAGAGTTAGCCGACGCGTCGAGTGCCAGGAGGGCAGCACACTCGTTTTTGGCCGGATCAGAGGAAGTCTCGCAAGGAGGACGTCACAGGGCTCGCATGCCACGGGTGCCAGAAGCTGATCGCGTCCACCTCACTCGCAATCTGGAGTCGTCATTCATGACGGAAGATGCGGACGGAATCCCCGTCCCCAAGACACCCGCTTCGGCCCTCATGGCGGTCGAAACCTACCTGCGACTAACACAGCCGCCGGAGGGTGACGCCCACGCCCGCCTCCACAGGCGACAAATTCAATCCCTCAGGGAAGTCGAGGAAGTCCTGGCAAAATCAGCACCAGCAGAAAGGGTGCACGAGAATCGAGGTCGCCGCGATCGTGAACCCACACCACTTGCAGACCCAGCCCCAATTCGACTGCGACAGCCGCAGCCAGGCGAAGATGTCCGTAACGTCGTCGCACAGAGAAGGGTGGACCGCAGTCGACGGCTGCGAGCGGCGAGTGCACAAGCCAACGACTACGACGACGACGACTTCGAGCCACGCGGAGCCGCATGTTTCAGCTTCAACATCCGCGACACGAAGATGCCCAAAGGCTTCAAGCTAACAGCAGAGACACCCAAGTATGACGGGAAGCAAGACCCAAGGGACTGGCTGGAAGACTACCTCATCGCGTGTAGCTGTCAAGGTGGTACTTCGACTACTGCCATGCAGTACATCCAGTTGATGCTCACGGGATCTGCTCGCGGGTGGCTCAACACTCAGCCCAGGGACGCTTTCAGCACCTGGGACGAGTTCAGGAACGCCTTCGTGAAGAGTTTTCTGGGGACATACGCAAGGCCAACAACCCTCATTGAGCTCCAGGCGTGCAAACAAGGTCGCGACGAGCCACTCCGTTCGTACATCCAGCGGTGGACCTTACTTCGCAACACCATGGACGGAGCCACCTCAGAAGACAGGGTAATGGACGCATTCATGCACGGCATTTACCGCCGCGACCTCCGTGAGGAATTTGGTAGGCTTAGGCCGAGGAACATGATCGAGCTCATGCAGATAGCCAACCAGTGGGCAGATGGAGAAGACTCTGTTCGTGATGCACCACGATCCCCGAGGCAAGAGGCAGGACCTAGCAACTGGCGAGAAGGGCGCCTGAAAAAGAAGCCGCGTTACGTCGGCAACGACTCGATCGAGTTAGTAGCGGCGGGATTCGAAACCCCCCGTGAGAGTGAAGGGCAGTACAACCAGGACGGTGGCAGCGGCTACCATAGAGACGGAAGTCGCAAGCGCGAGTGGCGGAGACGCCCACTGACTGAGGAAGAAGAGTTAGAGCAACCTTGCAAGCATCACATGTTCAGGGACCCAGAAACAGGCAAGTGGGGATCCCGCCACCTATTGAAGGATTGCAGAAAGGCGCGTAAGATCTACAGGGCGTTTGCGCGAATAGTCCCTCAGAACGGACAGCGTGATAATCAAGCGGCACCCGTGGCACAGCCAGCCGCACAGCTGGCCCTCCAGGCGCCACCTCCTCCTCCAGTCGCCAACCCAGCGCAAGCAGCGCTGGCCTTCTACCCGCAACAGCAACAACAGCAACAGCCACAGCCGCAGGATCCTGCTAACGTGTTCCCGGCAGCACGTGGGCAGATCAATATGATACAGAAGGGACGTCCTTCCAACAGGACCCAGAAAATCATCACCCGCCAGGTCTACCAAGCACTCACCAATCCACCTGCAGTACCCGATTACCTGAGAGGCTCAGAAACAGCGATCACTTTCTCCAGAGCGGACCACCCGCCGGCGATACCACGACCCGGGCACGCTGCTCTGGTAGTCGAAGCTCAGATCGGGGAGTACACCTTGAAGAAGGTTTTCATGGATGGAGGCAGCGGTATCAATATCATCTTCGCCGACACCCTGAGAAGGATGAACAGGTCAACATCCAACCTAACGCCATCAGCAAATACCTTCCACGGTATAGTACCAGGGCAAGCAGTCACGCCCATGGGAACCATTACACTCGATGTTATATTCGGCACACCCGAAAACTTCCAGCGAGAGGCGATCGACTTCGAGGTAGTCGACTGGAAATCACAATATCACGCCATACTGGGTCGTCCGGCCTTCGCCAGATTCATGGCAGTGCCCCACTACGCCTACCTCCTGCTCAAGATGCCGGGACCAAAGGGTGTCATCACGGTGAAAGGCGACTTCGACCGGTCTGATAGCTGCGACCGCGAGTTCAGCAGGATTTCTGAGTTCTTCGGGATGGACGAGCACCTGGAGATGATGGCAGTCGACAACGACAAGACCCTGTTCCCACCACGGAAGAAATCATCCAAGGGCGCACATTCAACCCAAGCGACGACACAAGGGCCCATCAGGTACACCCGACGGACGCCGACAAGACGGTCAGGGTGTCATCAAGCCTGACTAGCGCATAGGAAAGCGCGCTCGTCGAGTTCCTGCGCGAGAACTGGAAGATATTCGCCTGGCAACCTTCTGACATGCCAGGTATACCAAGGGAACTCGCCGAGCACTCCTTACGCGTCCGCAAAGATGCCAGACCAGTCAAGCAGACCATGAGGCGCTTCGCGGGTCCCAAGAGAGATGCCATAAGCAAGGAGATTGACCGGCTGCTTCACGCCGGATTTATTCGAGAGATAAAGGAGTCAGAGTGGGTAGCAAACCCGGTACTGGTGGAAAAGAAGAAGACGAAGAAACTCCGCATGTGCGTCGACTTCACCGCCATCAACAAATGCTGCCCCAAGGATCACTTTCCGCTCCCGCGGATTGATCAGATCGTCGATTCGACTGCAGGCTGCGCACGCCTATCCTTCCTGGATGCCTACTCTGGGTACCAGCAGATCAGGATGAAAGTCGAGGATCAGGAGAAGACGGCGTTCATCACGCCACACGGCGTATTCTGTTACCAGATGATGCCCTTCGGGTTGAAGAACGCTGGAGCCACATACCAGCGCACGATGCAGGCCTGCTTGAAGGAGCTCATAGGACAGACCGTTCAGGTTTACGTCGACGACATAGTCGTCACCACCCGCACAGAGAACAGCCTCATCGACGACCTCCGCAAGGTCTTCGACGCGCTCAACGAGTACCAGATCAAGTTAAACCCAGACAAGTGCGTCTTCGGCGTCCCGGCTGGAGAACTACTGGGGTACCTTGTCTCTGCAAGAGGAATCGAAGCCAACCCTGAGAAGGTGCAGAACATACTCGACATGCCTGCACCGACCAAGCTTCATGAAGTACAACGCCTAGCCGGCAGAGTCGCAGCGCTCAGTCGCAGCGCTCAGCCTCCATCGACTCCGCCTCCGACACTCGGGGGCTGGCGGCCTCGCTTTCGTCGACTTCGCCTCCATCGGCTCCGTCTCCGACACTCGGGGGCTGGCGGCCTCGCCTTCATCGGCCCGTCTCCGACGCTCGGAGGCTGGTGCTTCATCTTCATCACTTCCGCCGCGTTGACTCCGGTCCGCCGCGTCGACTACTTCCGCCGCGTCGACTCCGGTCCGCCGCGTCGACTACTTCCGCCGCGTCGACTCCGGTCCGCCGCGTCGACTACCTCCGCGCGCTGACTCCGGTCCGCCGCGACAACAAAATCGCCTTGGCCGCACCCGATGCTCTCCCGGGTGCTGCGCCACACAGGCCACAGCATACTCGCCTTGGCCGCATCCGATGCTCTCCCGGGTGTTGCGCCGCACAGGCCACAAACAAATTCGCCTAGGCCGTCACCCGACGCACTCGGGGGCTTGCGCCATACAGGTCTAAGTTAAAACCTAGGCCGTCACCCGACGCACTCGGGGGCTGCGCCATACAGGTTCCGCTCGAAAATCCTAGGCCGTCACCCGACGCACTCGGGGGCTTGCGCCATACAGGTCTAAGTTAAAACCTAGGCCGTCACCCGACGCACTCGGGGGCTGCGCCATACAGGTTCCGCTCGAAAATCCTAGGCCGTCACCCGACGCACTCGGGGGCTTGCGCCATACAGGTCTAAGTTAAAACCTAGGCCGTCACCCGACGCACTCGGGGGCTGCGCCATACAGATTCCGCTCGAAAATCCTAGGCCGTCACCCGACGCACTCGGGGGCTTGCGCCATACAGGTCTAAGTTAAAGCCTAGGCCGTCACCCGACACACTCGGGGGCTGCGCCATACAGGTTCCACTCGAAAATCCTAGGCCGTCACCCGACGCACTCGGGGGCTTGCGCCATACAGGTCTAAGTTAAAGCCTAGGCCGTCACCCGACACACTCGGGGGCTGCGCCATACAGGTTCCACTCGAAAATCGTAGGCCGTCACCCGACGCACTCGGGGGCTTGCGCCATACAGGTCTAAGTTAAAACCTAGGCTGTCACCCGACGCACTCGGGGGCTGCGCCATACAGGTTCCACTCGAAAATCCTAGGCCACACTCGAACACTCGGGGCTGCGCCATACAGGTCCAACAACACAGTAGGCCGTTCGGCTGAGCAAATACTCGATATGTCTGTAGAGTCCACCAAGTAGGCCGTCAGGCTGAATGAGCACTCGAATCTCATTCGAGTTTCACAAGTAGGCCGTCAGGCTGAGCGAACACTCGAAACTCATTCGAGTTCCACCAAGTAGGCCGTCAGGCTGAATGAGCACTCGAATCTCATTCGAGTTTCACAAGTAGGCCGTCAGGCTGAGCGAACACTCGAAACTCATTCGAGTTCCACCAAGTAGGCCGTCAGGCTGAGTGAGCACTCGAATCTCATTCGAGTTTCACAAGTAGGCCGTCAGGCTGAGCAAACACTCGAAACTCATTCGAGTTCCACAAGTAAGCCATCAGCCTGAAAACTGCAATATATAGTAAGCCCACAGGCTGAAAAAAGGACTCTGTTTTATTAGTGATTCCTTAAGTTCCTTAAGTAAGCCCACGGGCTGAATGAGAACTCGAACAGATCATTCGAGTGCACCAAGATTCAGTAAGCTCCACGAGCTGAAGAAACTCGTACAGTAAGCCAAACCGGCTGAATACACAAAGTAAGTCACACAAAGCCAGTCGCGACTCCAACAAGTCGACTCTCTTCTTTACTCCCATCGGGAGCGGGCTTTTCGACTGAAGAAAAATTGAGTTTAACCTCAATCGCAAGCAATTCAGCTTAATCTCGGGGGCTACTCCCATCGGGAGCACTGTTCGCACTCCCGATAGACTCAGTCGAAACATTGCCGACTAAAGCATCCTCTGTGAGCCCTCAACGGCTGGAGTCGAATTTCTATAACTATCCTTTTCAGGAACAAGACGGCGCACCCGTCGGAACAGTGATACCCGACATACCCGCATCTGCTTCGACTACATCGACTGCATCTCCATCGACTGCGTCTCCATCGACTGCGTCTCCGTCGACTAAGACGATCGCACCTTCTTCGACTATGCCTGCTCGACATGCTGCTCTTAGTCTCTGCCCGATTCTTCGAATCGACCAGACACTCGGGGGCTACTGACGGGGATATACCCTTTGGGTCCCCTATCATTGGTATACCTGGTGCGATCAGATCTACGGCCCACCTGGCAGGCCCAAAGAAGCCCATGAAGCACGACTTGGAGTACAATACAAGAAAACATGTCTCATACCACGAGGCAGGGGCTCCCTTTATAAAGCCAGGCAGGGGCACCCCACGAGGGAGAGATAGGCATAGCCCTAGCGAGACCACGTCTCACACCATTGCCCTTGTAGCCACCTCGATAATACCAGACAAGCAGGAGTAGGTCTTTACCTCACCTCGAGGGGCCGAACCTGGGTAAACTCGCCCCCTGTTAGCCGTCACTGCCACCAACGCTCATACTCTCTCCCCCTCAATCAACCCGGGGTGTACAACCTTGGGATTTTCCGAGTCCACTCCTCGTCACAGGACTAATTCCATAAAAAGGGGAAATCATTATTAATTACCAAAAATCATTAAACAACAGTAATATACCCCTTATATGATGCAAATATGAATGGAATACAAGTATTATAGTGCAAAGTTCATGTATGCATTTTACATGCATCAAACGCTCCGCGGCAACGGCGCCAGAAAAGTACTTGATAATCCCCAAGAGCAAGGAATCACTGTAGCACAATTCGATAAGTATTTGAGTGTCGAACCCACGAGGAGCTGAAGGTAAACTATCTATTCTCTAAAGCCCTATAACCCTCTTATATGGCCTTCTATGCAAAGCAATAAATTTGAGTATGAAAGGAACTGACTAATGGAAGCAAGTGATGTGGAGTAGGTTTATCTAGCAACAAGTTTCTAAGAGCAAGTTTTCTAATGCAAGTTAAAGTAGCAAGTAGCAAGGATCTCAAGTAGCAAATATCTTAAGGGAGCAAATGTTCTGGCAATTGTTATTTCATTCGTGTGGTTGTCACAATTAGTGAAGCACATGTTTTAGTCTTAATTGTTTCTTTTAGGGGGGGGGGCATAAATAGGTGTAGCCAAGTAAGTGAGCAAATTACACAACTCTTATGATGGATCTCATGGCCAATTAAATGTGCAGCACAAGAATTATTAAGACATAATTGTCCCACCATAGCCTTAAGTTCTAAGGTCCCCCATATATATCCCCCAATAGAGTAACTTCATGATTCAATCTCGGGTTTACTTGTCCTCCCAAGTCTCCCTCACTCCATTACCTTACCGATGATCACCTTACATGCATTCCCCAACATATGCGTGCACTCATACATTGTACATCAAGACAATCATAAAAGATAACAAAACTTGTATGCAACCAATCAACGAACTATTTCACTAATGCCATGAACAAATCACTTCTCAAACATGCATTTCTGGTTTTGTGTTTCTCCGCCGCCTCCTTCTGGATAACGTCGGGGGACTATTTTTATAGTCATTTTTAGGTCACGAGGAAGCTTCGGGAAGAAGGATCGTCGCAAATGAGGCCATGAGGGCCAAAAGAGGTGGGCCCTCTTTTGCCCCTCCGGCCTCCGTTTGCTTGCTTCCTTCGCTTCTAGGTCTTCCTCCTTCCAAAAAAATGATCCCCGTAAATTTGCAGCTCATTATGACGTCGTTAAGGAACTGAAATAAATAAGGAAAGAAATAGGGTTTTACTGCCTGCGCAGGATTAATTCCATAAAAGGGGAAAATCATTATTAATTACCAAAAATCATTAAATAATAGTAATATACCCCTTATATGATGCAAATATGAATGGAATACAAATATTATAGTGCAAAGTTCATGTATGCATTTTACATGCATCAATCATGAATCAAATATCAAACACATTTAAGTCTAACTCTCTTCCTATGCATAGGTATCTTGTAAGGAAAATAAATCATTGGAGCATAAATCATTAAGCAAAGGAAGGCAAAGCAAGTGCAACATTAAAACCTTCAACATAATGAGGGGAAACTTTATAAGATGAAAATTTATATAACCAAGCTTCCCTCTCTCATAATAACTTTCTGTAGAATCATAAGAAAACTCAATAACATAACCATCACATAAAGCATTTTTCTCATGATTCACATGCATAAAAGTATTATTATTACTCTCCACATAAGCAAAATCTTTATTATTAGTAGCATTGAGAGTAAGACTATCATATGGAACTTGGACATGATAGACTAATTGTATATTAGAAAGATGATGTTCAGTAGGAGAGTAATAATTATGACAAGTCTTGTAAGGATGATCAAAATTATTCTTTATGGCATAGTTATCATCACAATAATCATAAAAAATTGGAGGCATAATATCATCATAAGCAAGGGGATAGTCATCTCTCCAAGCATATATTTTTGTAAACAAATCATCATGAATTTCAATACCAAAAGGATTTTCAAACCCATCATCCCCAAGCTTGGGGTTTTCCACATTATGATTAGAAGAAACATGAATATTCCCAACAGTATAACAATTATCAATATCATCATTTTCAAAATTGGTGCCAAAAAGATTTTCAAGATCATAAGTAGTATTATTTTCCCAATCATGATCATCACAATAAGTAACATGCATAACATAATCTTCTTCAATAGTGCCTATAGACTTAACATCAAGGTAATAATGAATACAATCAAGCGGATCATCTTCAATAATTTTTTATTCATACTCATTAGGAACAACCATGATGGGAGAAATATGCTTAGGGGATGATACCGTTTCCTCTTTCTTTTTACTCCTCCCTCTCTTCTTCTTCTTCACCACCACCTTAGGAGGGAGTGGTTGGAAAGGAAGCTTCTCCATATAATCTGATTCATTATTAGAAAAGACAGAAGAAACTTGGGAGAATCTCTCCCTTTCATTATTGGCAACATAAGAAACATATGTCCTTTTATACTTTGGTGAAGTGATATTCTTTCTAATTTTTGCAATGTAAGCATTGTCACGGCAATTCACAACACAATAACGATAAGCTACCTGAAAAATGCCATTCGTCCTAAAAGTACTCCTATCTAACCAAGAAGTTTTTCTGATAACACTTCACACCCCAAAAATAAATTAAGTTCATCATAAAGAATAGAGGTGATCATGTTATCACAAAACTGGCTAATAATTCTATCATTAAAGTACGAGCATTGGAAATTAAAATGACCTTCTTCATTGCAATGTTCACACATAAAAGGATAGAGGTCATTTAATTCTCTAGCAAATTTATATAAATCCTTAAGCCATTTGCTAGTTCTTTCATGCTTATGTTGCTTACAATATTTATCTTCTTCAACCCGAGTGCTCTCACAAGGTCTATGCACTCCACAAAAATTAACATGCTTATATGGAACATTATTTGTAGAGATTGGATCATGTCTATTACAATCATCATTAACAATTTCATTTTATTTGGAAATGTCTTTGAAAGGTTCATGATGCCTAGACCATTTCTCTTTAGGAATATTAATATGAGAAGCAAAAGATTTATAGATATCAAGAACTATATGAGAGTCAAGTCCAAACTTAGCACTAAGCTTATTAAAACTATCAGTTTCAACAAAAGACTTAATGCAATCATACTCATAATTTATACCTGACTCTTTACCTTTGTCGATCTCCCAATCTTCAATGTTGTGTTGAATCTTTTCAATAAGATCTCATTTAGCATCAATCTTTTTACTTGTAAAAGAACCCATAGAAGACGCATCGAGTATTTTCTTGTCATGACGAGATAGCCTTGCATAAAAATTGTTAACAATAATATCCTTGGAAAGATCATGGTTAGGACATTTAAGCATTAATGATTTCAATCTCCCCCAAGCTTGAGCAATGCTCTCTCCGTCACGTGGCCAAAAATTCTAGATATAATTTCTATCTTGATGAATTTCATGAAGAGGATAGAATTTAGAATAAAAGAGAGACATAAGCTCCTTCCAATCCAACAAGTGAGGATTGTCTAGTAGCCTATACTACTCCAATGTTTTCTCCTTAAGTGATAAGGAAAATAATTTCCTCATGATCACCTCTCTTGAAACACCTGCAATCTCAAACAAATCACATAATTTCTTAATATAAAGTAGATGATTACTAGGATGGACGGCTCCATCTCCTGCATAGCGATTAGTCATAACAAGATCAATTATTCCCATCGTTATTTTGAAAGAAATACATTTAGTAGGTGTAGTAACCTTATCCACCACGGGAGTGGTGGAGAGGTCACTCTCAAAAAGCAAATTTAAAGGACAACGTTCCATAAGCCAAACTAGTAAAAATAAAAATAAGAAACAAAAAGATTTAATTGCACGATCTAAATAAGATACCTTCAAGCGCTCACCTCCCCGGCAACGGCGCCAGAAAAGATCTTGATGTCTACTACACGTTTCTATTCTTGTAGGCATATTGGGACTCCAAGCACAGAGGTTTGTAGGACAGCGGCAATTTTCCCTTAAGTGAGTAACCCAAGATTTATCGAACTCAGGGAGGTAGAGGTCAAAGATATCCAACAATAATAAAGAACAAACTCATGATGAAGATCCCTCTAATCTTGATGCATAGAGTTACACACGGCACCCACACGGCCCCTGTCACCCGCGGGTGGGACCCGCCCCAGGACTGTGGGTCCCTCCCGGGGTCGCCCTTCTGGCTCCGGTGCTTATTTGTTTAATAAAAAATCGTCGTAAGTTTTCATCCAATTCGAAGAATATTTTCAGAAGTAACTCTCTGTAACAAAATCAGCACAAAAACATGGAACTGGCACTGGGGGCATCTTGTCAATAGGTTAGTCCGACAAAATGCATAAAAATGATGTAATATGATAGTAAAAACATGTGAAAACATCACAAAACTAGCATGGATCAATCCAAAATTATAGATACGTTTGACACGTATCAAGGACGCACACGACCTAGCCATGAATCGCCGCACCGCATAGACATCTTATCAAGCCGATGACCGCAACAGAACGCCTCCAGCCTCAACGCCCGAGCCGTCCTTGTCTTTTCCAACATAAGAAATTTTTGTATGTTTGTAGCATAATTTAAGTGCTTTGACTATAAAACAAGACCGCGTATGTAACATTGAAGCAAAAGTCCCAACATAAAAATCGAAAACGATCAAAATAAATTTATTGTCTATTTGTAGCATAATTATGTTCTTTCACAACAACAACAAAGCGGTATGTATCTTTACAATAAAATATCACAACAAAATGTCAAAATGGTGGCGGTTTCTTGAAGCACCTGTTGTGGACGCTCGAATCACCTTGCTATTGCTGGCAGAGTCCCCTGTCAGCGAACTCGCCGACGACAACGCGACGGCCTCGTAGACACAATGAAGCATCAGTGTCGGCTTGAACCATCCGGTCTTGAGCGACAACATTAGAGCATCTCTAGCAGTGACCGTAAACCACAGAACCGAAAACACGGTTTACGGTTCGTGTTTTGGGTAGTATACGGGTTGAAAAATCATCGCACGGAATAGAAACTCAAAACGAAACTGTAAAAAAAATATACCGTAGAATATTCCGTTGTCTTACTCCTTCATTTTTCTTCTTCAGATAATCCCCATGGCACTGCGTAAAGTAACCTCTTTAATCAACAAAATCAATAATAATAGTCAGCTATTTAGAGCTAGCTAGCTAACGCGGACGGATCGATCCATCGGCAGCCAGCTCCCTCAGAGCATGGACGAATCGATCGATCGGCAGAGCTGCTAGCTCAAGTGCGGGCGGAGGCGGATGGCCACACTCCGTCACTCCACTCCCGAACGGATTGAAGCGAAGGAGACACCGAGGAGGAGGCCGCGGACCATTTCACCACCGTCTCACTGCTCTGCGCACGCGGAGGCAGCGAGGTCGAAGCCATGGCGGCGTCGGTGCTGGTGCTGCTTCTGCTCGCTGCCGCGACGGCGGCGAGGGAGGCCGACGGGTACGTACCGTACAACACGAGCGTGGGGACGGTGGCCGGGCTGCTGAACGTGCACCTGGTGCCGCACTCCCACGACGACGTCGGCTGGCTCAAGACCGTCGACCAGTACTTCGTCGGATCGAACAACTCCATCAAGTGCTCCGCCGCCGGCGTGGAGGCCGGGCGCGGCCGCCGGCGTGGAGGTCGCGACGACAGGCATGGAGGTTGGGGCCACAACGCTCTGCGGCAGCCATTCCGGCGAGTTTCCTGGCCGAAGTTCGTTGGCGGGTGTTCATCCCGCCAATGCTTTGCAGGGAAAACTAAACTGTGTATACTCGGTTTCGAGGGAAAATTTTCGGATGCCCGAAAAACTTTTTACGGTTTAATCACATTTTCAGTCTACCCTCAGTTCGGAGGGGAAAACTGTGTATACTCGATTTCGAGGGAAAATTCTCGGACGTCCGAAAAACTTTTTATAGTTCGATCACATTTTCAATCGCTGTTACCTCTCGTTTTTTCTCGCGCAAACCGTATTACAGTCACTGCTAGAGATGCTTTTGTGTTTGGTTGAGGAACCAAATAGAATGGAATGTCATCATTCCATTTTTAAAGAATGGGTCCATTCCATTCTTATGTTTGGTAGGTGTAAAAAGTAGAATGGGTTGGTTACATTATTACGTTTGGTTGGAGAAAGAGAACGAAAACCTGAACCAATCAAGCAAAGTTAATTAACGCATGCCATTAACTCCTATAAATTAGCGATCAACATTAATAATCCAAATTAACATCAAAGAGAAATTAGCCGTTTAATTAGCGCATCCAGTAACTCCGCCGATGCGCCGTCCAACACCGCCGCCGCGTAGCCTCGCCACCGTGCCCGCCCGTCTGCTACGCAACCCCGACGCCGCGCAGCCTCGCCGCCCTGCTCCGGCGTCCTTCCGCCGCGGCCACCCTGCTACGACGTCGTGTTGCCCAACTCCGCCGCAGCGCTCCCCCGCCGCCGCGGCCGCCCAGCTCCGCCGAACCTTCGCTAGGCACAGACAAGTGGAGCTTGCGACCACTCGCCGCCACCGCCACTTGGTGGCAGGAGGTGTACGCAGTGAGCGGTGAGAGGATGCGTTCCTTTTCTTTATCGCTGATTGGTGGGGAACGAGGTGATTTCTCCGAATCGGCGGAACCACCAAATTCAGCATATAGGTAGGATATTCCTTTTCGGGAACCAGTGCGTTCCGGTTCTAGAGTCAAACCAAACACGGGAATAAGACATAGGTGCGGAACGGACCCGCTCCGTTCCAGTAGATTCTCGAACCAAACACATTAGTTGCAGCAGGCGACGCACCGGTTTGCGGTACAAAAATGCAGCCACACGATTAAAAAATCTACAAATAATATCCAACATCATTAGGAAAAATAGCTGCATGTGGACTTAGGAGAGATCAAATGGCCCTTGCTTAAAGTACTAGCAAAATAAAGTCAGCCGTATAGGCGTACTTTGTGCATCACGTGTGGACAGTCTAGTGCTTTTTTTTTTTTTTTTGCAGTGATGGACAGTCTAGTGCTAGACACCAACAAAGGCTCCGCTGCGTGAAACGGCAGCTAAACGAAAATCGACGCGCGGCAGGTGTACACGGGTGGGCCCCCGGCGGGAGACGCGAGACGACCGATCTTTTTCACTGATCGGTCGGGTGATCAAGAGCGTTTACCGAATATACAAGGAATAAATAGTCCCACCTCGGAAGTTGGTAAAGAATGTTACCAGCTTAAAGACACGTCTCAGATCGGCGAAATGGGGTGTTTGAGCTGGTAGGCAAAGTTTAGGGTTCGTTTTGTACCAAATAAAATATTTAGGACGAAAAGTGAACTTTCACGAAAGTTGAAGGATAAAAAGTGGACTTTTTTCGCGTGCATATGTCACATGATGAATAATTGTGATCCGTGTTTCTCTGAGCGCTACGCGCCGATCTGATGAATCACCCTCTGATGGCATACCCTTTTTGCGCGATCTACTCCAGGCCGCGATCCCTTCCCCGCCGGAGCTCCTCCCTTGCGCTCTTGCTCTCCGGACCCCCTCCCTGCCGGTCGCCGGAGCCCCTCACAGCTGCCCCGTAGTTCCAGGCCCTCCTCGCCACCGCCTCCAGATCGGCCCTCCTCGCCACCGCCTCCAGATCATCCCCTCCCCGCCGGAGCGCCTCCCTTGCGCTCCTGCTCTCAGGACCCCCTCCCTGCCGGTCGCCGGAGCCCCTCACAGCTGCTCCGTAGTTCCAGGCCCTCCTCGCCGCCGCCCTGCTCCAGGGCCCCCGCCTCCAGATCGCGTCCTGGTCAGCCGTGGCTTGCTTCTTGGTGTCCTCTCCGGCGTCCAGCATCCCCAGGTCTTGCTGCAGATCGCCGAGCTCCAGCGCCTCGCCAAGCTCCTCGTCCGGCAGAACCTGAAGAACAACTGTTTGCAATAATGTGCCACAGTAGATAAGCTCTCAAGGAATGTATTCAGATGGTCAATAAGTTCTTTATTAGAAATGCTAGCGAGCGTGTTCTTTATCGTCCTTCATCTGGGTTATCAGATTGGGTTCCTGCAAATCTGCAACACAGAACTATGTCAGTGTAGTTAGTTTGGAGGACACTGTGCTATTGCAACTTAAACTGTCTAAACTATTTCATCAGTCCACTCCAAAGGATCATTACATGGAAATGTTGCCGGTCAAGTTGCTAATGGAATGCTTGTATGATTTGCTGGCGCTCTTCTTGAAGAATAAACTAATTCTGTATCCATATTTTTTTACTTAAAATAAAACTGCATCAAGAGTAAAGTATTCAGGCTAATGTGCAAAGGAAGGCCTAGGATGCACAAGCTAGAAAGGGATACCGTGCGAGCGGGAGTGGGAGGGAGAGGAGTACCTGCCAAGGGCGTGGATGTCGTCCAAGTGTTGGTGCATGGCGACCTCCTCCTTGGATACGACGTGCTCGTTCCTTTCGATGTGTTGCTGGGCACTGTGCCCTGGCACGCTGCCGACGACTAAGAGCGCCCCCAGGAGGAAATAATCTCCACCTTCATCTGCAGAGAAAGGAATAAGCTTGAAGTAAAGTAGGCAGACGGCACGCTGGAAATAATCTGCATAGGAAGGCGAAACTGGCAATTATTCAGGTTTAACTAATACTCCACCTAAAACACCACAAGCTTGTTCTACAGAATCTCAACAGCATCAGATTTATCAAGTGTTTGAAAATTTAAATTTATTAAGTGCTAGAAAAGTTTGTTGACTAATTTTTTTGAAATAGGAGTATTAGATATTCAGTGCCCCAGAGTTAAGTCAAGGTACAAGAGTGAAGAGCACATCACCAGGTGGGCAAAGATTTTCTGGCCTGCATGTTTCAGTCAAGAGTAGGTTTCTGCAGAGAGCAGGCAGGAAGTGGGGAGAAGCAGAAGCTTACCGACACCACGGAGACGTAGAAGGTGGGAGGTGAGCAAGGCGCAGGAGGCCGGCGGCATCGGCGAGGGCCCCATGGCCACCATGTATTTTTTTCCAAATGTACCTGAATGTATTTTCTTTATTATGTTAAACATATCAAGTCTCTGCTACCCTTCCATAAGGCCGAGGCCTAGCTTTATAGATAAAGCCAACATCAAACAAGGATGCAACCAAACTGGTTTAAGGACTTTCTATGGGATTTTTATCCACCATGGCTAACTTGTCAAGAAAGTTCGTTGATATAATTGGAAGATGATATGTAATTTCAGATGATATAGGAATTCTTGTCCATTTGTTTTTGTTCTCTTATTTGAGAATAAAGTTTCAATTTAATGTGGTAATATCATGATGGTAAAAATTACTTGCAATATCTTTGCCATTCAACAGTAATCACTACAAGCTTACAAACAGCAAAAGTGGCCAAGCTTACAAACAGCAATAAGAACATCTTTCTTACTCCAACAACTTTGATTACACAACTAGAGCAAGCAATACAGATTTTCCCTAACAATTCATAGTAACTTGAAGACTGTAGTAAAGCTGAGAAATGCATTGTACTCTGCTCTGGAGCCTAAATATTTTGCAACTTTGTGTTGGCTAAATATGAATTCGAAATCTACTTGCAGCAAAAAGTCTGTACAAGTTGCCTCATGTTCAATCCACCACAACAAATGCACCGGCTTAGTGCATCATCTGGTAATTAGCTTGACTACATAGCGTAGCTAGCACAACAAAATCAACAGTCAACAGATTTCCTAATACATGTACAGGAGCTATTTTGTTGATCGTATATGTTGCCACGCACATACAAGTTCTGATAATTCATTGATCAAATAAGACCACATGCATCAGCCGATGAAGCATAGCAATCTGTACATAGAAAATTGAATCACAAATTAGGCCCAAATTATCAAGCTCAAAATCCTTACCACAAGTTCGGTGGAGAGCTGCCCCGGAAGGTACAAGCAGCCAATACAACAGGGCCCGTCAGCACCGCTGGTAGACGAGCTCCACGGGCACAGACTCGTGGCCCTCCTCTTCCCCACACGTGCACGCGCTGGAGCTCGTCCGTCGTCCACTACGGCCGTGGGGCTGTCGACGTCCCGACGGCCTTTCATGAGCGCGGTGGCACGGTTCACGGTGCAGGTGGAGGTCGGCCCGCGGGAGCAGCCGTCTCGTCGATGGGCATAGGGTGTCTGGAGCGCCGAGCATGCCAAGAAGGGTGGTGGTGCGCCGGAGAATGCCCTACAGCTCAGACAGATTCAAATGTGCCAATATAAGAATGTTAATTACTCAACTGATGGTCATTAACCAATATACTACAGATTGAAATTTCGAAGCTAGTAGTCACTTACTCCAGTGCACGGGCAAAGCCTAGTGCGATCTTAATACGAGAGTTCGAGCTAAGCTGAAAGATGGCGTAGATCATGGAGTGATCCATTCCCATGGAAATCAAACACAAGCAAGTGTTGTCCATGTTCCATGCAATAGCCCACAAGATCGTTGAGATTCGGATGGTGCAACTTTGAAATGTTTGAGACCAGTTCAATAAAGTCATCAGAAGATTGGAATGGTATTACAGTACAATCTAGTTTCTTCACGGCTAAAACCTGAATAGAGGAAACAAGAAAGATAAGCATCATATGCTCAAATTCAATATTCCAGGACCTAAATACATGTAAAGAAGACAAAACAAATGTAAGTAACATGAAAACGGAAGCTATCATTAAGTGCCAAAAAGAATCCAATATAGTATGAGGAATGCCTGCTCCTTCATTATTCTCCATAACAAAACTGAGTTTAAAACACATTATGCCTGGAACCCATCAATTATGTCTTAGCAGTCACAGGTTACAGTAAGGACCTATTGCAGCACATAACTACTGTTTCTTAGCAGTCACAGGTTGAAAATAAGCACTGATATTTTGATTTTGGTTATTGCTTCCAAAAATAACTAAGGACATCATCTTCTGTAAGTTGGGTTAAGGATTTGATTATTTATAATCATAGTAATGGTTCCATGCCGAACATCTACGGAAAATTTGAATTCAATTTTACACAATCCACTGAAATCACAAATTTAGAACAAATGCTCATGTAGCTACTTGTCTTTTTTCACTCGTCTATTTCCATGAATTAGTGAAGAATTGGCTATCAGAAATAGGGCTTAAGTGTACTCTAATTTCAGAGATGTGCTTGCATTTTTGAAATATATTCAATTTTAGCTAACTGTGAGAATCTGCATGCTGATAAGTCTTTCCCTGTTCCCCATACAGTATGACTCCCTTCGGAGGCCTACTCCGATGCAGAATTGAAATTCATCACATCAAACAGATAATCGGACGGCCTAATCTAATCAGCCCTCTCTGAGTATAAAAAATAACCACAAAAATAATATGAGAGCTGAAGACTTAAATGCAGGCTTTGAAGAAAAAGCGATAAACCCCAACAAGTACAGTAGAACATGTTTTGAGCATGAACAAGATGCTGGCCTAATCTAACCAGTCTTCTCTAGTTCGGTAGAGATGCCTGTAATATTTGCTGAATTAGTACAATTTAGGTACAAAGAAAAGTAAAATGGAACTTGCTCACCTCAGATGATGTGAAAGCGCAGTTAACTAGCTCCCCACTTCCCCAAGCAGCTGTGATGGACTTGAACGACATACCAAGCAACTCTGAGCAACATCGATTGTTTCAGCACCAGTGGAGAGAAGATAAAAATATATGAACATGATAAAACAGTTTCAGATTTTGACACAGTTATGCAGTGCACGAATTTACACCATATGCAACAAAGATCCATACTTCCTGATTCAGATCTGATGGCGTAGCAAAAAGAAGCATGATGGTGTACCACAAATACGCATGATGGTGTGGTGCAGGGAAGAAGAGTAAGGAGTAAAGGATGGGGGTGACCTTGATGACGACGGCGGTGAGGAAAGGTGCTGGAGCGGCGGGCGTACTGCTCCGAGAATTTGTCCGGGCAGGCTGCTACAGAAAGAAGCAATTTTGTCCGCCTCCTCTGGAGATGGTCGCCGGGACGCCGAGCCGCTAGGGTTTCGCGGAAGCGCAGCCGGAGAGGGATTCCACAGACGGCATGCGTTGCCCTTGGCGGCTCGCGTCGGCGCCGTCGCAGGATCCGGCATCGACACCACCGGAATTACTCCTCCCGTCGAAAAAAATCGATCTTTTCCAAAGGAGTACGGTGGCAGAGCTTTTGGTCGGCGCAGCGGGGGCGGCCGAGCTTTGATCGGCGCGGGGGCGGGGGCGGGGACGGGGACGGGGACTAGGGCTGCGGCGAGGAGAGAAGGAAATCGGGGACGGAGGAGGAGGGACGTCGCGACGCGACGAGATAATTACGGGGTTTTGTTTTTCCAAAAGGACGTCGCGACATTTTTTTTTGGACGGACATAGAAAAAATAATTGTGATCCGTTTTATTTATGTCTTTATCAGAAAGTCCTTAGCGAGAATTGATACAGAAATTCGACCCACACAGGATTCGAACTCTGGTTGCTGGGTTCACCCCCTGGTACCCTAGCCATTGGGATGTTACCCTGTTCTCGTTGTGCTTCCTTCAATTCATTTGTAATACCGAGAGATTGTGCCGTATTTCTGTCCTTCCTTCCGACTCGCCCGTTTCAGGAAATGGTACGTGCATCTTCTTCGATCGAGTAAGCATTATGAGCTTAATTTATTTTTGGATGATTTCCTAATTAAGTTTTGCTGTGCGGAGTTTGTTTTGAACTTCCGGTCCATTTTAGGGAACGATCTTTTGCTTTTGGTTTCACGTTACGCGCGACGATTGATGGCGATGTTTCAAGCTCTTTTCTCCAATTGATTAATTCTAAAATGATTTCTTCTTCTTAACAAATATCTTAGTCTCAGGCATGTGCGATGTTGGATAACTAGTTAGCTTGTGGGTGTTTATAACTGCACAACAACCCTAGGTGAAAGTGACTTGTTTTTTAAGCAACACCCACAAACAACACCAGTAGTTTGGTATATCAAGCAAAACCCGTGATATGTACTCACAGAACCGGACACTATCTCTGCTTTGTCCTTTCACGCTTCTCTCAGACTACATGCTACATGAAATAAATAATTCTCACTTTCTCAGATGCAATATGAAATCCTGGTCCTGGTCGTCGCCTCATCGCTGCATCAAAAAGCAATAAATTGGCATCTTCGAGGTCACTTCTACCTGACATAAAATGTGAACATAAAAGAAGAGAAAAAGAAAGGAAGTGGTGCTCGTTAGAATCGAACATCAAATGAAAAAAACTAAGAAAAATAAAAAGATAGGAAAATAAAGAAATGTGACATAGGAAGAAAAGGCTTGACAGGATGTAACAAACAAAAAATAAAGAGAAATCAACAGAAAATATAAAAATAAATAGAAAGAAAAAAGGTCTACGTCGTCGACTTCCTCAACCTCATCGCCGCCTCCACCTTCATCATCTGCACGAAGCTCGTTAGCGATGTGGCCAGTGTCGCCGGCACCATGGTTGTCAGCCTATGCAACAACACCAACCTCCTCCCGCATCTGGACAAAACTATCCACCAAAACCCGCCTAGATCGCCACCTTATTCAACCCTAATAGGCAGATCATTTACCCTAGATCCCTACCTAAACCCCACTCCAAGAACGGCAAAACTAGGTTGCGGCGAGGAGGAAAGGCATACCGTAGTCAGCCGACACATCCTCCTCAAAACGGCCTGAAGCGAGTCTAGTTCGGCATCGCAGCGGACGGGCGACGGCAGTGCCCTCTTGGCTGCAGATGTTCTGGATGTGATGGACGGGGAGGAGGTGCTAATCAATCAGCCCGAGTCAACTTTCAGGGTTATGCGTTATGCGTTATCTGTATTCTAAAAAAAAGGACTAATATGTGTGTTCGAATAGTTGGAGCTACCAACAAAAACTATCCAAATATGGTGTTTTAATATTTATCTTTTGCTATATGATTTATCTTGTGAGGATGTTCTTGGATATCTCTATCACTGGGAAAATATTTCCGTATACTCATTGTCCTTGGACAATTTATATTCATGTTTGTGGTAAAATATTTTTGATTATCCTTACGTTGGCATTTTTGCTCTTATTTACCTCATCTCTTGCCAAGTTATTTATTTGACTCTCATTGTCTTCCGTGCCTCTTGTGGGTCTTATTGTTTTCTTGATCTTGTTTTAGTGTGTTAAATGGTATATGGGGAGTGTTGACCCCATTAGTGTGCAATTGACATTCAAATGTAAAATCCTAAGATCATGCACGAACTTTGGGGGGAGCTATCCTATACTATTTAGAACATTGTCTCTTCAATTGATATATGATCTTTTCAATTGGTATTTAATTTCCATCGTATGTGTTTGTGGAAGACAAACCTTTTCATTTGGTGTTTTGTGCCATCATGAAAAGTGTAGAGAGTGCTTGGTTTATTTGTTATAACCTTGATCTCTTTCTGGAGTTTGCTTTCTCATTTCTTGAAATATGTCTTATCTTGTTAAATGAGAAAAGTCATTCGAGCATGTGTCTTATATTTATCTTCTATGCTCATTTGTTTTGCTTGGATTCTTTCAATTGGTATTAATTGGAATTTGATATCTCATTCATAGATATTTATTTCATTTGGTATCTCTTGTGAGAGATTTGATACCTTGTTCTCCGACTTGTCTCCACTTGTCTCGATTATTTCATACCCGGGTTCTTTACTTGTGCATTTACTTTATGATAGCCAACGAGTTTGAAGTTATATATATTGCTATCACTTTGTTACTTATCTTGTCTAGCATAAGTTATTGGTGCACATAGATGAACCTAATATATTACGTTTTGTGCTTGATAAATTAAATGTTAGTTTTATTCCGCATTCAATCCAAACCCTAATCATAAAAGTTGCAAATCGCCTGTTCACCCCCATCTATGTGACATCTTGATCTTTCATTTAGGTTTCAACATTACCGGACCGAGATAGCTCCAACGTGGTAGCTGAAAGTGCATGGTTGCCCCCATGTGTGGTTTTGATAATTAATAACAATCTCTATAGACTAATGTTTGTATTGAGCTACTTGTAGGTTGTGTCCAAATGCGTTGCTTGATCCATGTGTTGGAGTCAAGGCTAAGGGAAGAAGAGTATTTGTTGATCAAGGCTAAGTGCGAGTTGATCAACACTCAAGTCCAAGTGAAGATATGCCGAAGAGGTGCTTCTCCCATATTGGTGTATGGGGGAGCAACATGTGAATCTTCACCAAGCGAAGCGCAATCAAGAAAGGTGGTTCGCCTTGAGGAGGTGAGGATCGTCTTCATCGACTCAAGTGGATTAAGCGCAAGGAAAAGGTATGATCTTGATAGGTTTTCTATTTTACCGATCTCATGATGTTAGTTGAGAGAACGGGTTATAGGATAGATATCCGTACTATCAAGAGGGGCTCTTGACCGAGTATCTTGATCGTATCGTTCGTGGAGAGCTCAAACCTTTGCATCCTTGCAATCATCTTTATTGGTTCATATTTGGATCTTATCGTGGTGTGGTCTTGGTGCTTGTCGTGCTTGTCATGACAAGGCTAAGGTCACCGAAAACGGTTTTCATATGCGTCTTCTATTGCGTTTTCGGTATTGGAGATTTTGCCGGTTCATCCGTGCGGAAGGTTTCTCTCTTCCATTTCTTTGCAAAATCTCCATTGCTTGTTTGCTACATTTCCAAGGGTAGAATTTGTCGTCCTCTTTCCAACAAAATTGGTTTCACGTCATTCGGACTTCATTTGCAAAAGATATAGCATTTCCGGTTTGCGAAAAAGAGTTTTTAACTTTCCCATTTGTTTTTATAATATCTTGTTGGACTATGATGTTTCTCTACATAATCTTGTAGTGCTCGTTGTGACGATTCCAACGAGTCCAAGATTATCGAAAACGGAGTTCGTGGGTGAAAGTTATTGCGTTTTTATCATCGGACTTTTTTTAGACAGAAAATCAAAAAGAAAAGAAAAAATGGGGCTGCCTGGCCGGCCTGGCCGGGCCCAGGCCGGGACGAGGCCGGCAGCCTCGGGCGCTCTCCCGGCCCAGCCGCATGCTGGCTGGCTGGCCCAGGCCGGGGGCAGGCCGACGCCTTCGGGCTGCTGCTCGGCCCACCCGGGTGCGCGGCCGGCCCAGGCCGGGCTACCAGGCCGGCTTCCCTGCGCTGCTCCTTTGCTGCTTCCCTGTCCTGCCGGCCTGGCCGGGCTGCTGGCCGGCCCCAGGCCGGGCTGTCGGGGCAGGGGCCTTTTCTTCCCCAACGGCCACATTTTGTGGCCCCCTATAAAAGGGGCCTTCTTCCCCAATGTTTTTAAGAGCTCCTTTTCTCTCTCTCCTCCATTGTTGCACATTTTGAGAGCTCGATTCCTCCACTTCCCTCCAATGATTCTTGCCCATTTTTAGGGAAACAAGAGAGGAGATCTAGATCTACCATTCCACCAATCAATTCCTCCTCTAAGTGAGGGGAACCTAGTAGATCTAGATTTTGGAGTTCTTGGTGATTCTCCTCTTTGTTCTTCCTCTTAAATCCCTCCATAGCATTAGTTGCTTTGGTTGGATTTTGGAGAGAAGGATTTGACCACTTAGTGTGTTCTTGCCTTTTGCATTAGTTGCATCGGATTGTGCTCTCCACGAAGATTCGTGGGATTGAAGTTCGAGAAGCTTGTTACTCTTGGGTGCATTGTGTTCCCAAGAGCTTGTGCCTCTTGGGTGCATTGTGTACCCTAGACGGTTTGGTGTGCCGCGAAGCCTTCGAGTTGTGAAGCTTCGGGCAAGATTTGGGAGCCCCCGATTGAGTTGTGGGTGTGTGCCCCAAGATCATTGTAAAGGCTCCGGATTCCGCCTTGAAGGATTCCGATAGTGGAAGGTGAACCAAACCCTTGGGTGCGGTTCATCGGAGAATAGGGTGAGGCCTTTATGGCATCTTGAGTAGGCCTCTTGTGGCGAGCTCACACCCCTCCAACGAGACGTACTCCCTTAACAAGGAGGAACTCGGGAATACATCCTCGTCTCCGCGTGCCTCGGTTATTTCTATACCCGAGCTCTTTACTTATGCAATTTACATTGTGATAGCCTTTGTGCTTGATGTTATATATATTGCTATCACCTTGTTGTTATATTGCTTAGCATAAGTTGTTGGTGCACATAGGTGAACCTAGTATATTAGGTTGTTGGCTTGTTAATTTAAACAGCTAGTTTTATTCCGCAATTATCAAGCCTTAAACCGGAAAAGTTTTAATCGCCTATTCACCCCCCCCCCCTCTAGGCGACATCGATTGTTCTTTCAATTGGTATCAGATCCTCGGCTCTCTTGTTTGGCTTTACCGCCTAGAGAGTAAAGATGTTGTTTAGAGAATTAGTGCACGATCCCACTTTTATATTCGATGGCACAAATTATAATGTTTGGAAAACTCATATGCTTAGTCACTTGCGGGTCTTGGACCCCAATATTGAGCGTATCTTAGATATAGGTTTTTCTCCTCCAAAGGATTACGAAAGTATGACTTTAGAGGATGAGAAAAACTTATATCTAGATGCTCTAGCTTCTAATGAGTTTTGCAAATTTTTGAGTGTTGTAGTTTTTGAGTCAATCATGCCTCTCCGGAACGCTCATGAGTTATGGATAAAGCTTCAAGATAAATACGGCAAGTCCATGACTATTGAGGATGATTGTTCTCCCTCCACCTCCGGCCGTGATGAGTTCTCATCTTCGTCTACTTCACCAAAATGTGGTAAGCCACAAACTAATGTGATGGTGAGTAGTGATGGGTTTTGCAATTTGGATAGTGAGCTCATTGTTGATGATTCTTCATCTCTATCTCATTGCAATGCCTCATCTTTGGACTTTATCACATATAGCACTATAAATGATTTACATGCTAGTGTTGATAGTCCTTGCATATCATCCAAAAATTGCTTGGATAAATCTCTTGATGATATGCTTGCTTTATCTTGTTGCCATGATAAAAATGCTTGTGTTCCCTCTAACTCTTGTATGAATAATAATGTAGAGGAAACCCAATTAGCTATGGAACAAGATGTGAACTTGAGTAGTTCAATAATTAATTGTTCTTCTTCATCAACCATCTTTTGCCTTATGGCTAAATCTTCTAGTAGTGATGATAATGATAATGATAATAATGTTGAAGAAGATGATGAGGATGATGATGATGAATCCTTTCATATGAAAGGTTTAATGATTCTTAATGCCCTTCCTAAAAATAAAAATGCTCATGCTATCCTTTTTGAAATTATGGAAACCTTAATTGAGCGTGGGCTTACTATTAAGTCTTTGGAAGCAAGCCTTGTAGAAAAAGGAAGGATAGAAAGAGAGGATGCGAATGAAAAGCATCGTTAGATGATGCTCTTGAGGAAGAGCAAGAGACTCGGGATTCTCTTGAGGAGAAACTAGAATCTATTGAGGAGTCTCATAATGAAATAATTGCTAAACTCATTAAAGAACGTGACCATGCTCATGCTAAATATAAAGTCTTTAAAAGGGAAAATGCTAAGTTAAAGGATGAGCTTGCCACGTTTTCTTCTTCCATTCCTAATGTTAATGATGCTTGTGCTACTAACTCCACTTCTTGTGAAGCATCTATTTTGAAGGAGAATGTTGAGCTAAGGGCTCAACTTGAGTTGCTAACTAGCAAGTATGGGAAGTTGGAAGAAAGTCATGAAAAGCTATCTAGCTCTAATGATGATCTTCTAGCATCCTATGCTAGTCTAAAGTTAGCTCATGAGGCCATCACTACCAAGGTAACATCTTGTGAGCCTCATGTGGATAATAGCACAACTTTAACTAAAAATGCTATATTGCCATGTGCTAGTCCTAGTAGTTCATCCACTCAAAATGTTGGTACATCATGTGATGAATTACTTTCCTTGCCTTGTTGCTATAACAATGAAGCTTCTACTTCCTCTAGTGCTTTTGTTGCCACTAACCATGTAGAGGAAATAAAAGACCTCAAGGCCCAAGTCGCTTCTTTGAAGAAAGGCTTGGAAAAGCGTCATGAAGGGAAGAGTGCACTTGACAACATGTTGAGTGTGCAACAATCCCCCAATGACAAGAGTGGACTTGGATTCAACTCCAACAACAAGAACAAGTCCAAGATTGATAAGAAGAAGGGCCAAGTTCAAGTCAAGAATCCGGCCAAGATCATTTGCTTCAAGTGCAAGCTAGAAGGGCACCATGTTCGGGATTGCCCAATGAAGAATAAGCCTCTTAGTGAGAAGCAACTAGGGAAGCGGCCTCTTGTTCAATCTCATGCTCAACCACGAGTTGAACAACGGCCACCTCCTAAGAAGACTCAAGTCAATGCTCCTCAAGTTGAGAAGCCTATTAAGAAGAAAGAGAACAGTCGATGTTGCTACCTTTGCCGTGGCAAGGGTCACTTTGCTTCTTCATGCACTATCGGTAACCTATCCAACCCCATCTTAATTGATGATGCTTATTCACTTAGAAAGGATAGAGTTGGCAATGTGTTTGCCAAATATGTGGGAACTCAAAGTGGTGTCAAGAAAAGAACCATTTGGGTTGCCAAGCCTATTGTGACTAACCTCTTAGGACCCAACTTGGTTGGGGACCAACAAGCTTCAACTTGATCAATAGGTGTTTGTGGAGGACATTGGAGACTTGGCTATTTTTGAAGAATTAAGGGATCTTCATGGTTATATTTCCTCAAGCCAAGTCAATTGGAATATATTTCTCTATCTCATATCCAATGCTTCCTCCTTGCGGTAACTTGTATTTAATCATATATACATTGAAAGTTGCTTGCTCCCTTGCATGTGTTAGTTTTGTTCCTAGCATGTGCTTGTATATGATATGCTACTTTCCTACTTGTCTTGTTATTCAAGGTTGTGTATGATAGTTGTGTATCATGTATGTGTAACTTGTGTGTTGAGCTTTATTGGATCTTGTGTGGATTTCATTTGGCTCTTTGAGATATTAATGGACTATCCCATTTGGGGGAGTGATATGCTTTGTGCACTTCACAAACCTAAAAATGTGTGTACATGAGGCACACCACCTAGTATTGATATTTCAATATTATCTAGTTACTATGTGGTATGTCATATTCATGAGAAATTCAAATTCTACAATGTCCATTAATTTCTCTAGTTGGTTTTATTTGCCTCTTGCTTAGATAAAATGAATTATCACATTATGGGGGAGTAATAAGCTATGTGCATATTACAATCTCATAAAATGTGAACATTTGAGGTTTGCCACTTAGATTTGATATTGTAATTTATCTTATTCCTACGTGGCATGTTTGCTCGAACAAGTTCCAATTTTCTTTTTGGTTAACCTTTGGCTCTTGTTCGTGTGGGTTTGCTTGGTATGATTTTTCTCTAATATGCATTTCTATATATTATTTGAGAAACCATTTGTTCCATATTATTCTAACCATGGTCTTGCCGGTTGGTTTGAATAGTTGGAACTACCAACAAACTTTATTAAAATATGGTGTGTTATTTCTTATCCTTGCCATGTGTTTTATCTTGTGAGGATGACCTTTTATATCTCTACTCACCGAGAAAATATTTCCTTATACTCATTGTCCTTGGACAATTGATATTCACATTTGTGGTAGAATATCTTTACTCATCCTCATATTGGCTCTTGCATTGAATTGCCTTCCTTGCCTCTTGCATGCATGGATCCTATTTTCCAATTGGTAGTGTTTAGTGTTGTAAATAAGATATGGAGAGTAATGATCCCTTGTGCGTGCATTTTGTATTCAAATACAAATATCAAAGATAATGCATGAATCTTGGGGAGCATTCCTTTTTATTTAGAACACTATCCTATCTATCAATATTTGATCCTTTCAATTGGCATTTTTTATCCTTTGCTTTGGTACCATCAATTGGTATCACTTGGAATTTGATATCTCCTCCATAGATATTTGTTTCAATTGATACTTATTGTGGGAGTCTTGATACCTTATTTCTTTATTTTACTTTACTTGATTTCGGTCAAGTATTATCCTCTTCTTGGTATCTTTTCTCCTAGTTGGTATCTTATTTTCAATTGGTGTCTTATCAATCATGTGTTGTTTGATTCGATTCCTATTGATATCACACTTCATGTGTTGATGTGTTTGGAATCAATCATATGTTGATTTGATTTTTCCTCAATCATGTGTTGATTTGGATTTTGATATAATTTGGACAACCTTTTGTGTCACACTTTGGTGTGCTCTCTTCTTGGTTTACTTGGTGGTTTCGTCTAAATTGTATCTCGTTTGGTTCTTGAAAGACTTTGCATGTATATTCTCTAATATATAATTTATGGCATGCTTGTCTTTCTAGTTCCAATATATAGGGGATACTCCACCTGAATCCTAAATCGGCTAAGATGTGCATGAAATTCAATTTCATATCTATATGCACATATTTATGTGGAGTGTTTCCTATATATTGTAGTTTATCTAACTACTATGGGATCCAATGAGTTTGGGAACCATTTTGTGCTTGAATTTGTTATAGGTACAATGGAGATGCATTGGATGCTTGCCGCATTCATAAGGAAGGTGTTCTCATCGTATGATTATTGGAGTCAAGCTTTGATGATAAATAAATGCTCATCTTCTTCATTGTCAATGTATCTCGGTAACAAGTATCTACCTCATGCATACTTTTCTAGTCTCAACCTTGTGTAGGTTGCTTCTTGGCATAAAAGCTTTTATGTGCAATTGTTGCGGTTTTGGCTTATTTCTTTCACTTGGTATATCTTTGTGATATTTGTGATGAAATTGCAAAAACCTTTTCTTCAATTGGTATTATTTCTTTGAGATACTTGTTGCCTATCTCAAAGCATCTCCACTATCTCTTGTTCCCTTAGTGATATGTGTGATATCTTTGATATTCTTGAAGTTCATTTATATACAATGAGATAAATTTGAGCTATGTGCTATGCTTTTAAGCAATAATCTCGTTTGTATATTCATGACTTCCCTTTTGGATACCTTGGTCTCCTCTTCATCAACTATTTCATATGTGCAAGTTTCTTTGTGGATGTATATCATCAACGAGTTGTCTACTTAGAAACCTATACATATGAGAGAGGTCACCTTTTAGTTGGTATCCTATTTCTTTTGAGCTACTTGATTTTTTATAACAATTCTTTGGTGGCTCCAAATTTGTTTCATGAGTGCCTATCTTAATTTATTTGCATCTTTACACACTCATGTATTTGTTGAGGATCATTTACCTCATGCTTACCATGGTGAGTATGTTTATTTTTATTGACTAAATGCTCTCACTAGCTTTTGGCTTTTTCAATTGGTTTTAGTTTCCAATTGGTATCCCTAAGCTTGTGAACATACTCCTTTAAAAGATCTTCCTTTTATCTCGGTTGGGCCTATCTTATGTTGAATCTTTGAAATTTGGTATCTCCTTATGGCTCAGCCATATCTTTGGTGCAAGTGCTATGCTTTGCTTTTGCTTTATGCACACTTGCACTTGTTGCGTGTTCTAGATGATTTTGGGGGAGTGAGGATTCCATATTTGTGCACTCCTCAATAGTGCATGAACATTGGGGAGCTTCTCTATTTTTATTTAGAACTCTCATTTTGGATCTTCTCGATTGCTTTTCTCCTTTGTGGAGATGTTTAGAATGATTTCATCTTTTTGCAATCTTTGGATCCTCAATATAGTTTGATTCCCTCTAATTATTCGTCAATGGATATGTGCATTTGATTTCACTCATATCTTGAAAAATGCACACTTTATGGAGGAACTCATATTATATTGGCTTTCTAAAATTTTCTTCCCATTTCGGCAATCGATGCCAATGGGGGAGAAGTTTAGAGGGTTTAAGGGAATTTGGGTCTTATGCTTTTGTTGCATTTGTCTTAATGCACTTGCATCCTTGCTTGTTTGTCTTGCAAGGATGCTTTATTCTTATATAAACCCTCTAAAAAGGGATTGTCATCAATTACCAAAATGGGGGAGATTGAAAGTGCATGGTTGCCCCCATGTGTGGTTTTGGTAATTAATGACAATCTCTATGGACTAGTGTTTGTATTGAGCTACTTGTAGGTTGTGTCCATATGCGTTGCTTGATCCATGTGTTGGAGTCAAGGCTAAGGGAAGAAGAGTATTTGTTGATCAGGCTAAGTGTGAGTTGATCAACACTCAAGTCCAAGTGAAGATATGCCGAAGAGGTGCTTCTCCCATATTGGTGTATGGGGGAGCAAATGTGAATCTTCACCAAGCGAAGCGCAATCAAGAAAGGTGGTTCGCCTTGAGGAATGAGGATCGTCTTCATCGACCTCAAGTGGATTAAGGCGCAAGCAAAGGTACGATCTTGATAGGTTTTCTATTTTACCGATCTCATGATGTTGTTGAGAGACCGGGTTATAGGATAGATAGCCGTACTATCAAGAGGGGCTCTCGACCGAGTATCTTGATCGTATCGTTCGTGGAGAGCTCAAACCTTTGCATCCTTGCAATCATCTTTATGGTTCTTATTTGGATCTTATCGTGGTGTGGTCTTGGTGCTTGTCGTGCTTATCATGACAAGGCTAAGCTCACCGAAAACGGTTTTCATATGCGTCTTCTATGCGTTTTCGGTATTGGAGATTTTACCGGTTCATCCGTGCGGAATGTTCTCTCTTCCAGTTTCTTTGTAAAATCTCCATTGCTTGTTTACTACATTTCCAAGGGTAGATTTGTCGTCCTCTTTCCATCAAAATTGGTTTCACGTCATTCGGACTTCATTTGCAAATATATAGGCATTTCCGGTTTGCGAAAAAGAGTTT